>JAHDVE020003648.1:0-100657 GCA_022606495.2 Halesus radiatus | reverse complement strand
AGTGATTTTTTTTTACCCAAAACAACGCAACGTCAGCCGGCTGGCCGATCTGCCGTATAGACGCGCAGATCAGCGGACGCTTTCGAGTAGTGGTGGGCGAAGCGACTCGGTTTAGTGAGCCGGATCACTAAATCAGCTATTTGTAGTGTACCGGTTCGGTGATCCGGCTCGATTGAACGACGCTTCGAGTCCCCCGCACCATGCTTTCTCCCTCGCTCCCTTGGCCATCTTAAAGACGTCCTTAAGACGCTCCTACACGATACTTTTTTCGTCCAGTTTTCATGTGGATTGTCCAGAGAGCTGATTTAGTGATCCGGTTCACTAAACCGAGCCGCTTCGCCCACCAGTACTTTGGAGTGTTTGGAGCGAAGATCGAGAAACGCAGGTGGAAGCGTACGTGTGGAAGACGCTATTTTCTTCTTCGTGTGTCTGTACTCTAAGGTCTTCCCCATTCGAAGCTTGAATATCATCTGTTGAATCTGACTGAAGCCCTGAAACTTTCACCTTACAACGGACATCTTCAGACCGGTATTAGACTGGTATTTTAGAGAATTTCATTCTAGTTATCAAGGTTAGGTAAGGTTGAGTTGGTATCGTTATGGTTGCCTGTGTATTTATTTTGCACTTTAACACCTGAAAAAATAATAATAATTGGATTACTCCTATAGCGCCGTTTTCGTGGGAAAATCACCTCAAGGGCGCTTTACAATTAATTAAATAACATATAAAACCAATACCTTACAGCTAAACTTTATTACTAATGAATGGCTTATAAGTAAGACTTGTGGCTAGGGACTAACTACTGAGACGTATAATTAATGACTTACATCTATGGCTTATAGATAGTCACTTAAAAAATAAAAGTTATAGCTAGTGACCATTTAAACTTAAGTAGGCATAACTAGAATAAAAACCTAAAACATATATAAACCTAGTACCTATTTAAAACTAATACATATCTATGACCAAGTGCATATTTTGTATACAATACTGCAAAATGACGTACAACTATGGTTTAAAACTAGAGTCTTACAACTAACATACCTATTTATAATAATATAAATACCTGTATGATTATTGCTCGTGCTGTCAGTGGTAAAGAACACAAAAGTGTAATAATTTTTATTGAAATTAAAGAAGGTGGTCTGGGCGGTAGAAGGTAAATAGGACTATAAGTAATTCTCTTGGACTGAGTACTCGAAAACACCATTAGACCAATGGGGTCGTTATTCTGGAAACGATAATTTAAAAAGATGAGTCTTTAGTTTTGTTCTGAATTCAGTAGAGCTGTCGATTTTTAGCAAATGTGAAGGGAGTTTGTTCCAGGCTGTTGGGCCTGCCACCGCAAAAGCTTGGTCTCCGAAATTGGTATTGGGATTGCGTTTAGGTACTGAGAGTCTTCCTATGGCCGTTGAAGACGCTGATCGAAGTGATAATTGCCTAGTGTTGACATCGTTTGGAGTGCATAGCTCCGCCAAGTAGGGTGGTGCCATGTCGTGTATGGCCTTAAAGACCATCCAGCATAGTTTAAACTGGATCCTCTCAGGACACTTAAGCCAATGAAGGTTCCGCAGATGTTAAGATATGTGGGAGTATTTGGAAACGCCGGTTAACAGCCTTGCTGCAGCATTGAAAACTGACTGAAGTCTGTCAGTATATATTTTGGGGAGACTTGCGTATATGCCGTTGCAGTAATCAAGTCGAGAAACAACTTAAGAATTTACCAGCATCTTTGTGCCATTAGCTGGAATATTTCTCCGTATTGATTTGATTTGGCGCAGGTGAAAGAAACCTGCGCTTACTGTCTTGTTAATCTGGGATTTGAGTGATAGATCTGCATCTAGATGCACACCTAGAAGTTTAACGCCTGTTTTAGGGATGATGTTACAGCCCGAAGTAGTGAGAGGAGATTTATCTAACATTGATTGGCGCTTTTTTGTTGCTGTCCAAAGATAATTCTGTTTTGGATGGATTTAATCTTAATTTGTTCAAAGACATCCATTTTGTAATGGCGCCAATGCATTTGACAGTAATTTCCTTTAATTTGTCTTTCTCATTCGGTGCACAATAAAAGTAGATTTGCTGATCGTCAGCATAGCAATGGGAAAGAAGTCCGAATGATTCTATTATTTTGGTAACATCGTTGATGAACAAAATAAAAAGTAGGGGTCCCAGCACTGAACCCTGGGGGACTCCAGAAGTAAGGGTTACAAAGGGAGAGTTTTTACCACTCGCTTGTACAGACTGGGTTCGGCCACAGAGGTAGGATTTAATCCACTGAATGATTTCGCCACCCAGTCCAAAAATCTTTTCCAGTCTGTCGATCAATATATTATGATCGATGGTGTCAAATGCTGCACTCAAATCTAATAATGATAGCAAAGCTAGCTTACCTGACTCGTTTGCAAGCATCAAATCTGACAACACGCGCAATAATCCAGTCTCTGTAGAATGGTGCTTCCTATACGCTGACTGGTATTTTGAAAGCATTTCATTTTTCGCCAGATGGGCGGTAATCTGCCTGATCACAATTTTTTCAAGGACTTTTGAAATAAATGGAAGATTTGACACAGGGCGATAATTACCCAAATCTTCAGCATCTAGTTGTGGCCTTTTTAGAATCGGTGAATCAAGGGCCTCTTTGAGAAGTAGTGGCACCTCGCCTAAGTCGAAAGTTTTGTTGTAGAGGAACACTAGGAAGGGCACAACATGTTTAAGACATTTTTTGAGGAGCCACGTTGGAATCGGGTCTAATCCACATTGTTTATTTAGAGAACTAGACACAATTTTTGTGACTTCTGCCGATGTTGTGTGTGTGAATTTTATCAAAGATTCACCGCTGTAGGTGGTGAATGTAGGTGGAGATGCTGACGCTGTCGTGGCTCGGATATTTTGGATCTTTTCTAGGAAAAAGTCTGAAAAATCTTTCGGACTTAGCGCAGCTGTAGTTGAATTTTCTGACTCACCCATGCCAGTTTTGAGCGAGTTCCAAAGTCGTTGGGGGTCAGAATCTTGGTCAGAACTTGGTCTGTTTCTTCCCGAAATCTTATTTTATTATAATATAAAAATAATTTACAAAAACAATTAAACATATTTATAATCAAATGAAACACTCAAACTTTATTTTAACCACATTTATTTTAACACGCCTACCGGTTTCGGAACAACCGTTCCATACTGAGTATACACTTGCCCTGATGATGGAACGGTACACTTCCAGCACTTCCCTTTCACCACATCATTCATTCAATATCCTTATCAGCTTTTACATCTCGTAAACAAACATACGCAAACTTAAGAAAGTATTCGTAAAGGCCCCAAGAAAAACGAACCTTTAAAGAATTTTAGAATAACTCTTTGTAGCTTATAAAACTCATTGTAATATATTTTTAATTATTGAAGATAATATTAACAACTCTCAAAATTAAATATGAAACCGACAAGACGCAGAAGGTCAGGTATAGACAATGAGATCCTGGGTTCGAGTCCCAGTTTCTACCGATATATTTTTCTTTTCTGTGTCTTTTCGGTTTAATGTTTTGACAGTTGGTAATTTTATCTTCAATGATTAAAAAAAATAATAAAGATTTTTTGATCATAACGTTTTTTTCCGTTAAATTAGAGAATATTTTTTATGTAACAATCTGTCTGCATTGATAATTTTATGTGACAAATTTACATTTTTAATAAAATTCAAAACGGCCATTTTCAAATTCAATGCATAATTCATACTCGAACTTGAAAAACTACAGACAGCCTACCTTTCGTCATAGATCAATGCACGCCACTGTTATTGGGTCTTTAATTCAGAGTCAGTCTAGGCGCCCCCGGGCTGCCGGCTGCTTTTTATAATCGCTCTTAGTTAATCTTGGAAATATTGGAAAGTTCTTAATTTTCCCGGGGTAAAAATAGCATAAAATAACCGCAATATTTTTAAGGTTACATTTATAAAAATTACATCATTTTAGTGCTGCCGTCTCGAGCTTAAATCAAGTTTATAATAAAAACCCAAATATTTTAAGTTGAAATCTGCTTCGTTCTTCTGAATTAACGCATCGGGAATCGGTCACATCGGTCGAAAGGCCACATGTACTAGTGAAGTGCCAAAAGTGATTTACAATGGCTGTTCGGGCTACGGTGGTTGTAAAAAATCTTGTATACAATCGGGAAGTGCCTGACCAGGGGCTGCTCTCCGACCTGCTGTGGTCCGACCCCAACGAGGACACCGCCGGGTAGGGCGAGAACGGGCTTCACTTTCACCTTCGTCATTGAGATAGTGGCCAAGTTCCTCAACAAGCACGACTTTGACCTGATCTGCCGGGTGCATTAGGTGGTAGAGGACGGGTATGAGTTCTTTGCCAAGAGGCAACTGGTTACCCACTTCTCGGCGCCCAACTACTGCGGGAATTCGATAATGCAGGTGCAAGGATGTCAGTGGACGACACGCTGAAGTGCTCCTTCCAGATCCTGAAGCCGGCCGACAAGCGCTATCTGGCGTACATGCAGTCCATCACAAACCGTCCCGTCACGCCGCCCAGGGGCGTCACCAAGACAAAGAAGATTTTGAGGGCGCTATGGATCATTCCCCCCGGCCACCATCCTCCCCCGCCGCTCACTCCTTTTAAGAGTATTCTGTGTTATTTATCCTAAATATATATGGATAATAATTCATTGTCTTAGCTAAAATACATTCTTGAATATAATGGAAACAATCACTCTATCATTTATGTTAGCGTCTTGAAATATTTCGTAAGGAATAAATACAGTTAGCTTCTTTTTTTTCAATTTAACATGTATGAAAACTTAGACCAAGCCGTATTTAGTTTTGATAATTTAACTGCATCTCTTTATATGGTCTATAAATAATGTGTAATGATAGCCTGTCCAAAAAGAGAAAATAAATGTTAAAAAAAATATAAAAAATCGTAGAATAGATGTAATATAAGAATAGGAAGTAATTTTTGTACAGCGCCCTTAAGGTGATTTTTCACAAAAACGGCGCTATGAAAATCATCCGATTATTATTATTATTAATTCGGCCCCGTAACCCATTCCAGCTCCGAGATAATGCGTAATAATGAAACAGACAACCAAACATATTACATTACTTACTAGAAATATTGGATTGTACTTCCCATGTTTTGAACCTGTGACCCTTGGACACAGACAAAACTACTCCACTTTGCCGCAAAGTCCTTATTCGCAGTCAAGCATACAAAGTCACAACTCCTAAACCGAAATTCCATTAACATTTTTTTATATCTGGCGTCAGAAGATTGTTTGTACAGATAAATATTGTAATAATAGGTAAGTTTTTTTTGCACTCGAAAATAAATCGAATCCTTGACCTCTAGTTAGGTTAGGCACTAAAACGGATTACTCATTTTTTTTAAGAAATAACACAGCAAAAAAGTAATGAAACTTTAGCAGAATTGAATTATACTTCAAATTCAAAACAAACCTAAATATTTCCTCATTACCTTGTTAGTTGAACGAAATAATGTTTGAAATATTCAAATGTTAATCTTTATCCTGTCTCAAAAATTTGAGGTTATGAGCTAAAATGTTTTACGAATTAATAACAACGTAAAAACAGTTGTAATGATTTGTTTAATAAGTTGATAGAATTGGTTAGACTTTTTTATATAAGTGTTATAACTTGAAATGAAATGTTCTTTTTTCAAGACGAGCCATACGAATAATCTCAATATTTGTATATAAATTTCTTCACAATGTTTCTATGAAGTGATATGAAAACATAAGGATAAACTTTTATCCCGACAAAGATAGATGGCCGTGCTAACAAGCATCCGAACGAAACACAAGAAATCTTCTTAAAAAAATGACTCACCAATATCTTGCATTTCATAAAAATTGATACATTTTTTTATCGCGTTCTCATTTTTAACCTTGTAACGTACGTCGTGGTTAACAGTACGGGAGATACGTTCTTTAAAAATAACATGCGATTATCGTTTATCTCGTAAGGCGTCATATAAAAATGTTGGTGTTGTCTCGTTTTTTTTGGAGACGTATGTCGTAACTGCATCATTCCTGCGGCAGCTTCCAAGAGGCGGGTGTGTCGTTATCTTTGTCTAGCGCGACGAGGTATCGCTAACCCTGTCTGGCTGGTGCGTTTCAGCGCATGAGTGTGTGTTGTGCGCTCGCTCGCACTCGCAGACGCGCAAGCGCGGGCTATCGCCGGCCCACTCAAGGTTCGCTGACTGCGTTCTTTTGTTGACAGTGTGGTGATATGTGGAAAATTTTACCAAAAAATAAGGAATTCTGAAATAAAATATTTATTTTTTCCGAAAAATAGCATTGTTTATTGAGCTAATATTCGTGTTGAATATGAACACGATTGCCCAATAACCCAATTCTGTATACTATTTATATTCATATCGGTGGATTTGGACAGCGCCCCTGAGGTGATTTTTCACAAAAACGGCGCTATAAAAATCATCCGATTATTTTTATTGGATAAAAGCGTTTGTGTTCTTACTATTCTATTAGGCTAATCACCCTTTCATAACTATCAGCAAGCTTATAGTCAATTCGGTCAGGAAGCAGTGATAAAAGAATTACGTCTAAGATGATGTGTTCTTTCGATTTGCCTTTTTGGTTTTAATATAAAAATTGAATGAACCCGGATAGATGTCCCTGTAAGGTTTGGTTTAACATTTTTGATACTTATATATTTCAGGTTTAACGGAAAACATACATATTATTTTGCTACATTTGTTACCTTACGTGCATAGAAGTATGATATTTGAGAGAATTTATACCTACCCCTTTCCCGATTTGAAGTGATAATACTAGTACACTAAAATAAATATGACGTATGGAATACGTAACAGAGCTCCCGAAAAATAATAACAAATGCCTTACCTCTATCGGTTAAATTCATGATACATCTTCCAATTTTTTTCAGTTAATTTGAATTCCAATTATGACATAATGCCCATCCTCTTCTGCAATACATTTACATTATTTTAAAGATATCAAAGCGATGGCCTACGCCGATTGGAGCCCATGAAAAAGAAGAAAAAAATCTAAACTCAAAGTACAAATCTATGGAAATCAAAATATTATTGAAAGCCATAAAATGTCAGATTTTATGCTATAAAACACTCATTCATAAACAAATTTAATCTAGAAATTTCGACACGAGAGTTTCAGTAGAAAACGATTTAAGAGACATTAAATTACCGACAACATAAATAAAGTAACTCAAAACATTACTTTAGCAAATTAGAACCTGTATTTTAATGAAATAAACCTTAAGAAAATTAATGGAAGTAATGCATACGTTACGAAACACCTTTACGAATAATTGATATTACGTACCTACTTTACCTACAAAATCTATAATAAACTAAAATGTAACACCACTTATCACGGTATGAATCGTTTGTATAAACTTGCACCTGCCAAGTCAGAAACTAATGGTTACTGGACAATAATTAAATGGAGCGTATTCACGACGCACGTATATACATGTAGTTTTATCTTAATTCATGTTTATTACTAAAATTATGTATAAAGCGAAATAAATAAATAAGTACAGGACTTAATCCAAGCAAATTGAAGTTCTTTTACTAACTCAAAGGTAAACGCCCAAGAAGAGAAATAAAAAGCTTCGCGTAGTATTGTACATAGTATGTAGTATGCCCGGCGCGCATGGGGAATTTGTCAGGAATAAACATGGCCGAAATATGCGGCTCGCGCATGGCAGCACCGGGACCTTCCCGCCGCGGTCAGTCCGCGCGCGTCAGCCGATCTGTTATGTACGTGTCACGGCCGTCCGCCACACCGAAATAATAAATAACAAAATAACACAAATCGAGTTTAAACTCTTCACCTTACGCGTTTACAAAGTTGTCGACTAAAAGCCCATTGTGTCCAAAGCCAAACAGTGAGAAGAATTGTTCTACAACGCGAACCACTGATTCAAACCGCTCAAAAAGTTCCAAAACTCAAATTTATATTGTGTGAATTTTTCAGTTTTCGAACGACACAATAAATTAAATTTTTTTCTCAGTTCTGACGTTCTTTTGTTTATTTTATAAAAGTTTTGTGAACTTTTGAGCGGTTTGAGCGTTGTTTTTGTAAACAGTATTAAAAGTTTTGTGTTTCGGATTGTTTACAATGTTGTGTTGTAGTGTCCTGCCCATGTGTAAATGATATAAAGTGTGCTGTGATTATTATTGCGTGTTATCCAGTCATGTTTACGAATTGATGATTGTATATGTAATGTGACTTGTGAGATGGGCGGCCGCTGAACTAGGCTGCTAATTATTTCTGCGTGGGAGCGAGTTTGTTCTTCAATTCCTTTGACAGTTTGTTTGCAGAATCGAAATTGTGTTTTTTTATTATCACTTTGCCGCCGGCGGGAGATTTTTAATATTACATTTCCTTAAAAATGTGAATATTGTTATCCCCATCTACCCGAAGCCCGTGGGGCTATGTCACCCCCCATTAGTGTATATTGTAAGGATAAATAGAAGATGGGAAATAATAAGGTTTGGAAGCATCTAGCTATTCAAATCTCGTTAACAAACATGGCTAAAGCCATTTCAAGAAACGCGCTACGTTTCGATGATTCCGAATGGTGGGCTTTCTCGAAGTATTACCACTTTTTAACAAAATTCTTGCGTGGGAGTTTCAGTTTGTTCTTGGGAGTGTTTTGACAGCTTGTTTGCAAGTTTTTTTTTCTTGCTTTGCCGCCGGCGGGAGAATTGCTATATATATATTTAATATTTCGCTATCGGTCTGTCTCTGGTTGTAATCGTTAAAGAGATATGATTTATCTAACTGCACGATAACGAGTCAGCTCGTAAATAATTCGTCTTGTCGACGGCAAATGGAGTTTGAAACTGGTATAATGTGAGTAAGTTGCAACGGGTATACCAACTTTTGGATTTGAGTGTATTATTAATGACAATAATATGGCCGGCGTACGTGATATTCCGTATTTTTACGACCGGCGTGTTAATAGTACATATTGTTAAACCGATCACGTACTTAATTCATTATGGAAATGATCATCTAAAGCAGAAAAGATTATAGTAACAAAACCTAACCTAACTTTTGTAGATCATGTTGTGAAATATCACCTTAAATACTGTTTAAAAATCTACTTGTTAACCATCTTCCAAGATGATCTCTACCCTGCTGGCTACAGCCTAGGTCTAAAACAACTCTTAGAAAAAACAATAATAAAAATAAAGTTAAATTGTTATTGACATGTCAAAAGTTCTGTCAATTTATGATTTAAAATACAAACAAAATACCAAACCTTTTTTCTGAAGTCTCGTAAAAGTTTGTTCCACCTTACCCTCTCACGAAAAATGTCACCACTCAAAAAAAACTGTGAACACTTTACATCAAGTTTACAATATTGCAAGATATATTTTTGGTTTGTTCTCTCAAATAAACATTTTTTCCTAGTTTACAATCTTAATATTGCAATAAATAATTTTGTGTCTTGAGTTCTCTCTGATAAACCCCTTTTCCAAGTGTCTATAGTTCTCTCCAATATTTTTTTTGCAAGTCATTCCCTATTCCAATATGGTCGCTTTGGGACTTGTGGAATGTTTGTTCCCTTTGCGACAGGTTTGAGTCTGGAATATTATATTTCCAATTTGAGCATGTGTGCCCGCACGGCCGGCATTTTAAACTTTAAATGTCTGCCGATTTTTCAAAACTGATTTTATAATACTCTGCTAATTTGTATAGCGCCGTTTTTGTGTAATATCACAACAATGGCGTTTAAAAGCTTTAAAAGTGACTTAAAACTGTGGTTAAAATTACCTTTCAAATACTTAGGTTAAGCTCTCTCCACCTCCGTCAGATTAGATTGACGATCTACTAACGATTAGCGAATTTTAGATTTTTTTTTCTATCTCGCAAGGAGATACCAAGCTTGACCACACATTATTATATAGAACAAAATAAAACCCCGTTAGGCACCTATCTATATTTTGAATTTAAGTCAATATTGTTTTTAAAACGCGCCTTAAAAAAAGTATCACCTCTATGTGAAATATTGTTTTCGTTTCTTGAACGCTTCTATGGAATGTTGATATATTGTTTTAAGGTTATGTTTTATAAAAACCAAAACAAATAACTTTCATAACTCCCAGACGGAAATTACATTCATAATTATTTAACCCGTCGAGTCCTTCTGGGGATATTTCTCCCATAAAACAAATAGCTGTAGAGTATTTTTGGGAGATATTTCTCCCAGCCCGACACGGACTCTGTTATCTCATTTTGTACTATAGTGAGGTATGTGATATAAACTGTGTTAGAAAGAGAATAAACACGCTTTTTATTGCCATTTAAAAATGATCATTTTTTTTCAAAAAGACTGCAGGGGGTAATGCGATTTTTTTTGCAATACGTATGTCAAACGGATAATAACTATTGTTTCTCGAACGCTTTTATATTTTAAGGTTATGTTTTTAAATAAAGTGTTTAACAAAGCGTATCCAATATATTTTTACAACTTCAAGACGGAATTCTGCGCCTCTGATTTCATTTAAAATACAACTGTAAATCTAATGGCAATAATTTTCTACAATATCCATTCCAAAATTTCAAGTTCCTTCCGCCATTTGCAAATCATTATACCCAAGCCAATTATAAATCAATTATCACCAGGGCAGGTATGAAATGCATTGTATAAGCGGGGTTAACCCCCGACACCTAGTCCCCAACGTGTTAGGCAGATGATTTGTAATGTAGGTAAGTACCAACCCCATACTGAGGCGTTTTTTTTAATCAAATACCATCGGGAAAGTACCTGCTTACTAATTTAATTACATCCGGCTTGTTATAAAGGTAGGTAATTTAGACGTAGTTGTGCTGAAAGCATCCAACCCAAAAAGATATTGGTAAGAAAAGGCGTTTGAATATTTGACAATACAAAAGCACTTTACGGCATTTGTGGAGTGATTATCAGGCTTTTGATAATAAATGTTAATTTTTCTTAAGTGTGCATGGTAAACTTTTAAATGGCACGAAAAGTGGGTTTGTTTCTCTTTCTAAAACAGTTTAAATCATATGCATCACTATGGTACAAAATGAGATAACATGACTTTTACGAGTCCATTTCGGCCTGGGAGAAATATCTCGCCAAAAGACTACGGCTATTTGTTTTTTGGGAGAAATATCTACCAAAAAGACCAAGGATCAGGTCACCAAACTTAATCTAGTAAAAGAAAGATGCGGGTTCGACTTCTGTATCAGCTAAACATATAGATTATTGTATTTCATGAAATATGTGAATATATATAAACCTACTATTCATTTATTTACGCCCATTGCAATGGATATTTGCAAATCATTTTGAAAAGGTACATATTACAGTAAGTAATATATAAGAAAAGAAACAACATAATATGACACTTTTATACAGAATTAAATAGTTTAAATAACATACTCTTCTCGATGAAAAAAAACGTACTAATAATGCATGCTTATACTGTAACATTGATGTACCGAATATATCAACAGCATCGAAGTATTTGTTCCCCAGATGCTGAATCCGTCGCGTAGGATTTTTTGTATTTCTTAATTAATTTTTGCTAAAGTTTTTAGTTATTGTCTTGTTGTCGAGAGGTTGTTTTTACAAAAACAGCGAATTTTTTTTTTCTCAATATTTTTCGACTGCCAAATTAAGCGCATTTATGGCACTAGAAAATTATGTTAGTTTGATACTTTATAAAATAGCCTCAAAGCTGTCGTAATGAAAACAGCAATGTCTAAACGAGTCCGAAAAAGGGTTTTTCCTAATCTAATTACTATCACAAATTCCCATATATAATAACTGTGCAGTACAACAACTGTCGATATATTATTGCATTTCCAAAAACTGATGCCCTGGGGTCTGTGATTCATATTTTGGAATTTCAAGTATTGAGTTCGTTTCCTGATTTATAATTTCTTCAATAGTTGTGTAATTATTTTGTGCAGTCATTATGAATATAATGAATAAGAAGTACTTTGTTTTCCACCACTGTTTTTAATATCGAAATGTTTTCTAAGCTTCCCTCATCATTGTACTGTTAATCCTGATGAGGGAAGCCTTGCTTCTGAAACATATAGATATATTAAAAACAGTGGTGTAATCAAAGTACTTCTTATTAATTATAGTTTTATGCACGAAACATGTAATAATCTTTAGATTAAGAAAGGGACGCTTAGAGGGCATGTAGAACGAACACACAAAGAAAGGACGCTAAAGTGAATGGTAGAAGAAGGCCTGGACGCCTAAGGAAGACCATGGTACGATTAAGTGAATCTAATAATAAGATTTTTAATTAAAACAAAATAATTTTGTATACATCACTTTATTAATATACAATATTACTACATGTTTCGTGAGCGATGCTCACATCTTCAGGTATCAATGTATACTCAAAACTATATTAATAAAGTGATGTATACAAAGTTATTTTGTGTTAATTATGACATCAATAATGACATCACAAAGTGAAAACCTTCTAGAAGAAGAATTCTTCTTCGAAAAAATAATAATAAGAGTCATAATAAGAAATAACAGATCAGAAGGACAAGGTCCTGGGTTCGAGTCCCAGATGCCACTGATACCTTTTTATTGTCTGTGGTTTTTTCCGGTTTTGTGTTTCATTTAAGATATGTTAATATTATCTTATGTATGAATGTGAATGAATATCCTCTCTGCCTACCACGGGAAACGACGTGATGGTTAATTAGTAAACATATTTATTAAAAAAACTCAATAAAACTAGGATTTACATATATACGAGTATAGTATTATGATACTAAAAATTTTGTTCTTGAAAATGTTCTTTAAAAATGTTCTATTCTCGGATTCATTCAAGGACATTTCAAATAGCTCCTCAGATTTCGCATGAGAATAATATGTGTCAACTATATTATATTTAGGTCACAATATCAAATACTGTATCATGTTTCGAGGTACGAAGTTGAATCTGATGAGAAATGACCTTGATCTGATTATTTGTCATCAAAACATGGTTTTAATATCAAAATGTTATGCTCAAAAGCATTTAACAACTCTTTGTTCTGAAGGACGTACCGTATAACGAATTGTACGGATTATATTAATTCATTGTCAGCTTTGTGTTTAATGCACCGAAACATTATTTATATGCAGTGGCGGTTTTCTCTGTTGATTGTAATTTCACTACAAAAACTCACCCGTCCGTATTATTTAATACTGCCCGAGAACGAGTCCAAAATGAATGCCATACGTGCGATATGAATTCAGCACCTATGAAACATTCTGTTCTAAGAAATAAAATAAATTACTCGCGGTGCTTCAACGGCGAACCGTGGAAGCGTGCAAACCTTAGTGATAATATGTTAGCTGCCCCGGTGCGCAACGACTATGGGACTTGTTAATACCAAATTTGTACGTAATAGTATTTAGCAAGAATCAGTAAAATAAAAATTGTATTTTAAGTTGTTACTAAAATAATCAAATTACTTTTCTTTTTCTCTTTATATAAAAAAAGTTTCTTGCGTAAATTGCGTTTTTCGTATTGAAAACATTTTTTATAACCCAAGATATTATTTTCATTAGCCACAGATGCCTTAATAAATTGAAGAATTTCCGTCATACATGGTTTAACACACATACCTCGGGGATCTCATTTCTACTGCATGCAGTCTACATGAGTCGTCTTTTCTCTGCCTGCTACAAGTTTCACATCCATATATCAGGGTTAGCATTAGAACCTAACCTAACTTGACAATATTAAAAAAATCTACTTCCGTCATTAAAAGCTAAGGATGTTATTAATTGTTATTGCGTTTAATTGTCCATTTAATTTAAACAAAAAAAAATTGAGTAAATCAATGTGATACCACACAAGAGCCCCAACCGTCTGGAGTCATTGAGATGATGGCATCCCCAATTCGGTTATGTAGTAAAGCTGAAGGTATTTAGGAGAGGAACGAGATGGGGAAGAAGAAAGGTGGGGAAAGTACCTGGCTATTCAGATCTGGTCACGCATCAAACACGGCTAAAGCCATTTCAAGCAACGTTTCGATTTTGAACGGTCGTCTTTCACCAGGACAATACTGACAGTATCTACCACTCTGGAACGTGCCGCAAATATAAAACATATTATTTTAAAATAACACAAATGAAATCACACAATTTAATCTATCAAAATTTACTTGTGCCCGCCGGGATTTGAACCCGCGACCTCCGTAGCCAAGGATCGTAACCACTCAACCACGGAGACCGTCAAACCGCAGTTACTGATTGCCGAGTATTTTGCATGTGTAATAGTGGAGGACTTTGCCAGTCGAGGAATTGAATCCACTACTCCTGGGTGGGAATCGGACCCATTTAACCGAACTATTTAGGTCCCTATTAACGCCGGGTCGCTGTATTTTAATTATTATATATTGGCATTTTCATAAAAGAGTTGAGTTCCCTTATCTACGTAGCAATTAAACGTTATCTTTTTTTTCTCCTATCAATTATTTATTTTTCCTTATCAATATTATTTAGGTAATACACTTTCGGATATTGTGACAAGATTTTTGGAAGTTTAATAAAAAAATATATGTGGATCGTTCTAACGGCAACGTTTTAGTGGAATTTATCAACCATTATTTGTTTTTAAATATGATTGAATTAATGAATCACTTGTATTAAATAAAAAAAAGATAAAATTTTACGTAAATAAATTACGTTGTACAAAGTTAGAGTTGCTGCAAAAAATGGCGTAGAAGTTAAATGTGTAAATAACGAATAGTCCACAATGGAGTGCTGATACCAACCCTGACGTATGGCAAGTGAGGGATGGAATTGGCAGAGAAAGGATGAACGTAGACTGATTGCTGTAAAAATGAGATCCCTGAGGCGAATGCGTTGTGAAACCATTTATGAAGAAAGGAGTGTAAGGAGAATACGAGTATATAACGCGAATGTGAATGGAAGAAGCCGGGGGCGCTCGAGTAAGACATGGCACTATCAAGTGAGTCAAATACCTGAGCCGGGCCATGTCAGAAGTCGGAACAGAAGACAGTGTATGAATGTAAATGAAGCAAGAAGTGTATTTATTAGTACTTTTTATTATTATTAGTCCCACATACATTCTTCTTCTCACACAAAATTAATAAGATATTTTATGTACATACGTAATTGGTATTAAACAATGTACATTTTAATATACCAACATTATCATTATTATTTACACGAAAATTACTCTACCGGTTTCGCTGAAATTAGCAGTTTGTTTTTGTTAATGCCGGAAGGTTTAGAGAGTAGTTTGAATGAAATCCAATATGTAAAACTGTTGTTATAACGTCTTAAAATTAGTATGAAAAACATTGAACCCGCCATGTTTTCCATAGATATACCACTCTGGTTAGCCACAGATTACATTTTCAAAAATGGTTTGTTTGGGTAGAATATTTTACAGAACTTTTTTTATTTAAATATATTATATGTAAATTTTTAAATGATTTTTTTTTGTTTCTTGGTTTAGAGATAAGTAGATAGATGTCAAATCAATTATGGCGCCCAAACGACAACAAGAATTCACAACTTTATTCCGATAAAACAAAATCCGAGCAGCTAGTTTGTAATAAAATGTACTGTTTGAGTGTCTAAATAAAAAAAATATAATAAAATATTCCAAATGGCAAGCTTACCCTTTGTGTAAATAGGTAGGTATGTATATAAACACCATGTGACATTATTTCAATAACATTTGAGACAAGCGGAAACCACAGATGATAGTACCTATTTTATCATTCGCTTCTTCACATATAAGTATGTATGTTTTATATACGACATTGACTATCTGACTCATTTTTGTCGGTCACGCTTTTTATCAGGCGAGTACCTACGTACTTTTTATTATGCAATATTGTGCATATGTATGTATTATATTTTGATATAAAGTAAATGAAACGTAATAAAATATTTTTTATCTCTGCTGTGATTTTAGTTTCATATGGAATTAATTAATTTCACCAAATCGTAATAATGTAACAGTGAGCAGTCTGTTACAAAAAATAATATATGAAACGGCTTTTTATTAATTTGCGTTTTCCCAGCAGAGATGTATTTAAGGCGAAGCTACTAATAAAAATCACTATTTCGAATCGGTTTACATTATGAAAACAAAAAATATTCTTTGGATAAATTGAAGATTTTCCTAAAAATTCCCTTAACAAGAATTAAAATAAAACAGTTAATTATATTGTAAAAAATATAAGCGTAAACAACTAAATAACATTTTTTTCATTAGAAAATTATGAATGCATGTAAAAAACGAGTTTTTAAAAATACCGATTTATAGCTATGATCATTTGTAAAAGATTCCCTTGATTAATTTTTTTTTCATATAAAATTCTTCACAAATAGATAAAAACCGCTTTTTGCGCTTTCAACAAACATTTCTGGTCTACGTTTGCCAAGCGAATTTTATCCATATTGCCTATATTCGTGGTGACATAAGACCCACAATTTTCTTATTAAGCAATATAATTTGAGTTTTGATGGGAGTACGGAGTACCAAAATGAATTTATTCTGCAGTTCTTAAAACATTTGTTGGTATTTTGGCCAGCATAGTCTTTCCTGCCTTTCAAGCAGTTGATCTGGGGTCGATTCTCGGCCGTGGCAATATTATTTTTTTAATTTAGTTTAATTAAAGTTTTTTAAAAGCAGCTGTAATTCTTTTTGTGATGATGTCTGGAGAAACAGCAAAAACTCAGGAACTATGAGCTTTTCCTTTCTGAAATTTGCAGAACGGTCTCTGTCTGGAATTTCTAAGACACCGCAACAAGCTCAGCTCGCTACGTTATTTTCAGCTCGCTACGTTATTTCTATGATGAGATATGGAGATTTTAAATATGCCATATGTGTTTTATGTTATACTGAACAGATAATTTTTCGTCTCCTAGGGCCTAAACAGTTTGAAAATGTTTCATCAATTTACCAGTAGTGATGAAAAAAATTGAGTTTGATTCGGGCACGGTGACACGCCCGCAGCTACAGGCAGAGGAATGCTCTGCCTGTAGCGGCATTTCCGTTCTAAGGACGAAACAGAAACAAAAGAGAGCTGTTCTGTTCTTAATTTAAAGATCGTTCCTCGCAAGATGGCCGCCCGCGTTCGTTTGTTTTTACAGCATCGTTTGTTTACGGCTGCCGAGCGCGTGTTCGCCGTACGGGTTATCTTAAACACAGTAGGTAATAATAATAATAATATTGCTTTATTATTATTAATTGTAGAGGAAATATTATTGTTTAAATTCGACTCTATTATTGTTAACCTCTGTTGAGGAGGAAATGTGATTTATTTTACGGTTCATGCCTTCAAAATTCCCGTTGAAATGCAAGCATTTCTATATTTAATTGGTATAGCTTAATTGTTGTGAATACTACGTTTTAAATTGAATTTTAAAATTTCAACGATTGAAATATACTCTCAGTATCGCCCTGGTGACTCCTAATTTATTTTTATCTTATTGAAATATATTATATTTAAAGACTTAATAACGATCACAGAGCAAATGATATAGAGATGGCCTAACGCGCAAGGGGAAGAAACGAAAATAAAAAGGGCGAGCTCGGCGTGCCGCCAATTTTAGTAAAACAGCAACTAAGTTTGCAAATTTAAATAGAAAATTTTGTAATCGAGTATTTAGTTGGACCCTTTTTATAAATATTTTGTAATTTACTTGCCGCAGTCAAAAGTGAGATTATAAATCCTAAGGTTTATAGCTTCTTTAAAAGTGATATGTATTTTAGACGTACGTTCTTTTAGAGGTCTGTTTGGCTTTATCGTGCCAGCTTTTTCTGTTTGTTTTAACGTTGATCTTTTAACAATATCACCTACAAGCGATCTGTTCATATCGCCGTGCCAACACCTTCACGCCCGTTAGCATATTATTATAATTTATTTAAATCGATTCACATTCCTGTCCCGCCCCGAACGTGTTAAGATGGGCGACTGTCGACTCGAGGTGTTGAAAAAGAACGAAACAGATTGGCCCTTACGGTAAAAAATAAACGCCTCATCAGGGTGCAGTATTAAAATTATATAATATGATCCTTTATTTATTTACAAAAATATACACATTCCCGTTTTACGAAAAACCTGAAAATATTTTAAAAACTCTCTTACTACCATCATTATAAGCAGAATTTTTTTGCTTGAGAAATGATGGAAGTCTAGTAGAGGAATTGAACCCACGACGCCTGGGTGGGAACTGGGGCTCTAGCTCGGTGAAATTGATAACTCGACAATATCGGATCGATAGGAATTCGTCCTACGATAGTAACACTAGCGGATGGTGTCTATGGATCGGCATTTCTAAACGTCAAACGTACATACGAATAAATTGACAATATCAAATGAATATAATATTTCCTAAGGTGTAATCATATTAAATACACTCAGTTTAACATACACTGGCAGTTCGCATGTACTTTAGGACACTAACGAAGAAGTTAATTGTCCTTGAGATCTTTAGCCATAACTCGCATTGTAATGTCATTTACAACTCGTGATATTCTGAACAACTATCTGAATTCCATTTCTCCAAGCTCGAACAGATTCAATTGATCGCGTGTACGACGTCTTTTAATTCTAAGAGCTTCGTTAGTTTGCCTCCGTTCACTAATAAGCCAGTAATTTTGCATAAAGGACATTTAAAAACAAGTACCGAATGAATTTAAATACATAATTATTTTTTAACCACATTATCGACAGTGGCTGCGACACAGACTGCATGGATAAGTACGTCTGTCCGTCTCTAATTGGAGCAATTAAAAAAATGTTGTAATTTCTGTACGTCCAAATTAGATTTTTTTGCTAATTTCAACTACGTCACATTTCACTGTTGTGCAATATTTATGAACACATCTTGAAAATCGTAGAAAAATTAACTACATTTTTGTGTGGCGAAAGAGAGTCTTTATAGGTAATAATAATAATTATTATTAGTATTTGATGATTTGTGGAACACCGTTTTTGACAGAAATCACCTACAAATATTACTTGCTATTGTTTATATTTTTATTTACCTGCAAACAGATACAGAAACCTACTTACCTGGCAGGTCACTCCATATTAACACGTTATGTCATAAAGTCTTAGCTTGGGAAGATTTGATTTTGCACGCACAGGACACTATATTACAAAACACGGCACATCGCGTGATATTTCAGTTACTATTTTAAATAATTAATAAATATTCGTAATGTCAGTATGGGATGGGTGCACTGGTTCATAAATTATCGTTATCACAATTTAAATAATTATAATTGACTTACTCAAATGTGCAGGGGTAGAATAGGAAGGGTAAGGTGGGATCCAAAGACTTATCCCTGATCCTTATTTCTTCACAAGCCTCTTCTTTGGCTGTCGATGCACTTGAGCACATAAATAATGAATAATAGTTCAACATTAAAAAAACACAGACGATATTCATCTGCAGCGGGATTAAACTATACAAAATACCACGGCGGTGGCGAACACAATACGAATATTGCAGCGGGTTGCGGGTGCGAATTAATGCGAAGTGAACGAAATCGCAGCGGACAATGATGCGGGTAAAGTCGATGGACTAGGTATGGATTACAATTGGGGAGGTTTATAAGGATGCGTATTATTGTGCAAATCAACTATAAGGCTATCCAAGTTGAACCGTAACCGGCACAACCAAAGGATACAAGTTCTCTTTTTTACAGATTTGAAAAAATAACTTCTTTGGATAACATAGAATTAATTTTAGATCATTTTGATAGGTATCTGTTATTTGTGGCCACTTTGACTCAGCAGTGAGACCATTTTTATTTGATTTCCTTGCTAGGTAACCCCTCCTAATGTAATTTATTTCACCGGTGATAATGTGTTCGAGTATTTATGGAGTGAAATGTGGTCCTATATCTATCCACTATCACAAAAACACAGTTTTTTTGTATCTTTATGTATTCATTTTAATCTTTATGAAGTTTCATTTGACAAATTCAATCAATTCTCTCTGATTAAAAAGCCTGTTCACATTCTTATGTATGTGTTTGTGTTAATAACACGTCTTTAATAATTATTATAAAATATTCACTTACAAGATCTAAACATCACGTCATTTCTTCGCAGGGGTAGCAAGTAACTCGGTCTTGAAACACATTTCTTGCTTCGTTCACATTCATACATTCTCTTCTGTTATTCGGATTTCTGACATGGCCCGACTCAACTATTTGATTCACTTGATCGTGTCATGTCTTTTTCGAGCGTCCTCGGCTTCTTCTTCCATTCACATTCAACCATCTAAGCGTCCCTCTCATAATCTCACTTGTTACGTTTACATCAGCCTTGCATTCTTTGCGAATCTCAACATTTCAAATACGCCTCAGGGATCTCATTTCCACAGCATTCAGTCTACTTGCATTCTTCCTCTGCCAGTTCTAAGCCTCACTGCCATGCATCAGGGTTGGTATCAGCACTCCATTGTGGACTTCTAGCTTCGGTTCTAAGCTAGTTTCAGTATTTCTAATAACACCACTATTTTCCATGACGTGATAGAAGGTGGCTGATTTGATTTTTTTTAAATATGCGAGGCTGTTTATAAAGATGGTCAATATCTTCACATTCTATATCATTGTACAATCTACATATTCGAGTCATTAGATTGAAATTTCCCATGTTTTTATTAAATAAATTGTTGTAATTTATAATTTTTCAACTTTTAAAGTTTTAAGGCGAATGTACCCTAAAATCTCTACAATTTATTTATGGCATCTCAAAATTATTTAATATTAGTATTACTGTATTCCCAATGCAGTCCACAATGGAGTGCTGATACCAACCCCGATGTATGGCAGTGAGGCATGGAATTGGCAGAGGAAGGATGAAAGTAAACTGAATGCCGTAGAAATGAGATCTCTGAGGCGAATGTGTGGTAAAACCATGCATGATCGTGTGAAAAATATTAAGATTCGTAAAGAATTCAAGGCTGATGAAAGCGTAATTAGTAAGATTAAGAAAGGGACGCTTAGATGGTTTGGGTATGTGGAGCGAATGAACGAAGAAAGGAGTGTAAGAAGAATGTATGACGCGAATGTGAATGGAAGAAGAAGCCGGGAACGCCCGAAGAAGACACGGCACGATCAAGTGAATCAAATAGTTTAGTCGGGCCATGTCAGAAGTCGAAATAATAGAAGAGAATGTATGAGGCGATGTGTGAATTTGAATGAAGCACGAAGTGTATGCCGAGATCGAGTTGTTTGTCGGTCCGCCCTTTCTGCCTACCCATGCGGCAAAAGACCTGATGGTTAGTTACTTAGTTAGTTAGCTATATTCCCAACGTCTTCGCACACTTGTCTTCTTCCTCTTAAGAGGAATATACAAGCCAAAATATTGTGTCGATGTCACACATAGGTAACAGCTGTGAGCGCAATAAGCCGTTTTTATTTATTATGTGAAGAATTTTTTTAGAAAAAAAAATATCGCGGGAATCTTTCACAAATAATCTTAGCTATAAAGCAGTATTTTAAATAACTTGGTTCTTATATGCGTTCATAATTTTCTAATGAAAAAATACGTTATTTAGTAGTTCACGCTTTATTTTTTTCAACGTTATTAACAATTTTATTTTAATTCTTATCGAAGGAAATTTATAGGAAAAAAGTTCAATTTATCCAAATCAATTTTTGGTTTACATAATGTATACCAATTCGTAGTATAGATTAATTGAAATACTGATTTCACTGATAACTACGCCTTGAAAACATCACAAGAAATTTGAACCTGTGGTTTATTTTGTTTTATTTGTAGTTTTTTCAACTTTATGTTTTTACGGTCATTGTCCCCTAGTTTTCTCCATTTACACTTCATCCAGACATTTCCGCATATCGTATTACAAATTTGTAGATTTTTCTCGTTACCAAGCCTGGGGATCTGTCTACTGACATCAATTTCCCTCCTTCGCGTGTTTCGTATTCACAGGCAGATGTTTCATATATCCTTGAGTTCGTTACTCCCTTCGAGATGCAAATATCCTCACTTGTGGCTGGGTCTTTTTACGTTTTTATATTTGATTCTCGTTATCGCAAACATCTTGCATCGGTTTTCGGGTTCAACGGACAAACGCGCATTCGTTAATGCGACCGAATAACCGTAGAAAACTTGTATTAAATAAAAATCAAATGTTATAAAATATTAAACACCCCTGCGCAATACACCATAACCCGTTGGAAAGAAACGTTTTCTGGTTTTAAACGCTTTCACTAACTGTTCCTAGGAAACGCTTTAGAAAAATCAAAAAATATATATAATTTATTACATTATTTCAACAGTGTTTCGAGTAACCGTTTATTTTGAGACACCGAAACGGTTTCCCCTATTTTGAAAAATGAACTATAACGCCCATCTCTACTAACAAATGATGAAGAAGAGTCACTGGACAATCGTTCACACTGTAGTCTTTTCATCTCGCTCTCTCACGCCGTTTCTTTCACAGCACGGTCTTACGGTCGTTATAATTTTAATAATTATTTATTGTCATATCTTCTATGGCTCTTTTACCTGAATCTCAATCGTACAGCCAAAATATTGTTGTAACTTATTACCAAACGGTTACTTAGTAACACTGTAACATAACCATAGCGCAGTATCCCCTTTCATTCGTATGCGGTTCCTTGTTTCATACATGCGTGATTTTTGTCCAGTTCATTGTATGAAAAGTGACAGGCACAAACGTCAGCCGTGATTATTCGTCAGATACTAGGAAATTTGATATGCATTTTTTTTTAGAATTCAATTTCATCATTATTATTTGTTATAAATTGCTTCTGACTGATTTTAATGTAATATTATACAAGCTAAAGTACCCGGCTTTGCCAGCGGTTATGAATGTTTTGGAGTAAAGCTTTGAGGTACCCTACCCAGTACTTTTCCTCTTATTTTGAACGTTAAGTGTGCAAAATTTCATCAAGAAGTACCAAAATTCTTCTCAAAGGGGGGCGTGGGTGGTTTTTCGATATCTAATGTAGATACTGACCTGCCTCTTCTTTTGATGATCAAGTGTGCAAAATTTCATCAATCTCTGCATAACACTGTAGATTTGTACAAACACCGCCCTGAACACTCTTCTTTTATATATTTATGTAGTGTATACAATTTGGAATTTATTTTATATATCTAGGTATATTTTATATATATTTTCGGACTAGTTTTCGCAGGTTTAAGTCCTTGTGATTAAAAACGTTTTATTCGTGTTTTTTAATCAAAGATATCACCGTGGTGAAATACCACCACCACAATTGAAACTTCGCTACTTTACTTTCATCTGAACAGTCAGATACCTACCTCATTTTACTTCGTCCCATTTTCTTTCACATCATAACACATTACTGGAGTGACAGTTCCACTCGCATAAAATCATTAATATTTTTTTTTAATACTATTGACAATAAATTTATTTTTCAATGCTCAACAGCCCACGATGGAAGTAATGTAGCATACTAAAAATAGTCACGTTTTCTTATAAATTTAATACAGAATAATCTGAGCAAATTTCATAATGCCAGATCTCACCATTCGGGAGTTTTTCCAAATTGAAACAATCACATTTTCAGCTTTATAAATATAAATATAAGTACATACGTAATTTCTCCTTGCCAACCAAAATGTTCCTCATAATTTGATTATTGTATATACATAAATAATAATATATTTTGTGTTCTAATGCAATCCTTAAATTAATATTCCTTAGCATAGATTTTCTTTGGTGAAGGAATGACTTGGGTAGAAATTTTTCTTTTTCTGAATCTCATTAATAATAACAATAATCTTATCACATCCATTGGTTTTGATTTAAGCGTGCCATCACATCAGAATTATTGATATTAGATTACAATCTACTCACCGTTTTGTCAATACGTCTTTTAATATTCTAAAATATTTCTTGTCACTAGAATCACAAGCGTCCATTTTGTCAAATTCTCAGAACCGGTTTACACAGAATTTAAAATATATATATTTTGACGCTGTCTGGGTTGTAATTTGATAGGCTGAAGGTACGATGTTTTCCTAATATGTGTCGCGTCTTAAGGTTAAACTTAAAATTATTATGACAATTCGCGATAACAGATGGCGTTAATTTAAATTTAAAAAAAAACTTTAGCACGTGTTCCTTTTAAATATCGAGATGAGGAAGGTAATAATTTTTTATTGTAGGTTTAAAGATCAATTCCTCTGTGAAATTCGATGGGTACTGCCTGCCGTTCCTAGAACCATTTCGTTGAGGTGACTTTTCACAAAAACGGCGCTATAAAAAATAATCCAATTATTATTATTTATTATTAATAATATTTGGATGATTTGTGTACTGCCGTTTTTGTGGAAAATCACCTCAAGAACCCTGTTTTCTTTTACAGTTACATCTTAACACTAACCATAGTCCCACAAGCACCAGACGGTATTTATATTAAAAAAAATAGTTGTGTAATTTTTTGTATATTTCACACAAAGTAAGGGAGAATTGACCCCAGTTCAATAAATGAAAAATATCTGGACGCCCGTTCTTAATAATGAAGTCCACATTAATCTGGCCTTTACGAGAATTTCTTCTAAAAAGTTTCAAGATAGCAATCCATTTCCTTTGTACATTTTAGTAAACAGACCAGATAAAAATCACTGACTATCTCAGATTTACGTTAGGTTACGAAACCACATTAATTTGTCATAGTCGCGAATGTCGCATTATTATCAAGAAAGATTTAGCAAGTTCCTACCGATCTTATGTGGTTTCTTCTTTGTATCTTATCCAGTGGCGGTTTTCTCTAAAGAGCGATTGTGCAGTGAATTCCCATTAAAAATACGAGAACATAAAACTAACTCGCATTATAATATAAACACATTACAAACAGCGCTCCAATAAAATTCCCCGTTTAAAATCCTGGCGGGCGAATACTACGGTCAGAAGACCAACGCGATATTCCATAGGTACTGTGCTGAATGGATTCAGCACATATGGGCTCACGATCTCAAGCAAATACATCATACAAAAAATACTAAACGACTCAACACCCCTGACATTAAATAACCTAGGCCAAACCACGTTAAAGTTTGTGCCCAGCACCAATGAAAAAATGTTTAAAGACATGTTTCCACAGAAGTTTGATGAGTCTCACTGAGGTGGCCCCCTATCAGTCACTTAGCCGGCCGGCTGAACTTTGAACAATAAGGATGCAAGTTAAATGTTATTATTTTAATTCACTCTAGGTTTTGCCTATTGGAGTCCTGCAATTGGTTTGGATGTATTTATTTAAATAGTTAGTAGTAAATATTTGTAAGTTTTATTTTTTATTTTCTTGTCCCTGCATTTCTCTAACCGTTAACTCTACTAGTAAAACGTGCAGATTATAATATATACTTTTTTTTTAAATCCACTCAGGATGAGACCTGAGGGAAATAATTTCCCTCGAGGCTTATGTACCTTTGGGGATGCTGTGTGAAGGGTCTTTTAGAGGATAGGAAGGAGTGAACTTGGGTCTTTAAGAGACCCGCGTTGTAGGAGGGAGGAAACACAGAGGGCCGGCAAATCATTCCACAGCCGAGCTGTTGAACACAAGAACGAGTTGTTTCCTATTCAAAATTTAATTATATTCTTCAGTTCAGAAAGTTTCGACAAACGCCGTATTGTTTCAAGTCGCTAGTTTTTATCGTACCCCTCCCCCCAACTTTATTTAAATTATGTGATTGTCGCTGTATTCGACGATTTTACGATTCGCCGAAGAACTAAAAGCACATTTTTATGAAATATATTCTTTTCTCGTGAATTGCTGATTGACCCCCAGTTAATAAGACCACAAACCGCCACTGGTCTTATCTCCTTAATGGTTTTTTCTATTTCCACAGGTTGTAGGGCACTACACACACATTGGCAATACGAGTTATTCACCCGAACGCGTTGACTGATGATTTCAATGTTATTTTCCCAGTGAACAAATAGATAAGAAACGTGATCAAAGAGCAAACAAGTGAAACTAATCATTATTGAGAAAGTGCGACAGTCTAAGAGTTGATAACAAAAGATAGTGCTAACAGTGAAACAAGATTTTGATAAGATCGAGATAAGTGCAAAGAAATTTAAGGAGAGTCAAAAAAGTGTTACGGTAAAGACACGTTAATAAGTTTGCAAAATTGTGTAGGCCTGTTTAAAGAATTTGAGAATTTCATTTGGCGCGTCATGCTGTAACAAAATTGAAAATCAAGGTACCTGTACAGTTACAGGCCGAGACGCGAAGAAGGCATGTTCAGAACAGAATTGGGGGGAAAACATTAAAATAGGTGCCGAGGACGAAGATTGGCGTGCCCCCGGTACGCCCCACAAGAGAGGGGAAGCAGCCTACAAAATAGGCGAGGACAGCTACAAGTTGGAGGAGGAGAGCCTGTACAAGACCAATGATAGCGAACCTACCAAAGAGGCAAGAGACAAGTTTGATCTGAGATACTACAGGCACGACTTTGAATCCCATCTCAAAAACAGAGCTCCCGAAAGTCCCTTCAGACTGCGAGAAGAAGAAAGCCCCTTTAGACCACGCGAAGAAAGCCCTTTCAGATTACGCGAAGAAGTCAATAGCCCCTTCAGACTGCGCGAAGAAGTCAATAGCCCCTTCAGACTGCGCGAAGAAGAACTTCATAGAATAGGAGAAACTATCTTAGATAAGGGCTTCAACGAGTATTTTTCTTCGAGATGTTTTAAAGAAGACGAACGTTACGTCAGCAGGAGGATCATAGACGAAGCTCGCTTGTTCAGGACACGCGGAGAGCACGCATTCAAAATTGGGGAAGATAATCTTTACAAGATTGGGGAAAGCAGAGTGGGCAAGGGAGTCGGGGAAGATCTCCGCGCAGGATGTTTTAGGAAGCACCCTGAGAAGGCCGGGTACAAGTTAGGCGAGGATCCCTACAAGATAGACGCCCGCAGGAAGCCCGAGGACTACAGCCAAGCATGCTTTAGTCGCGAGGGGGTCAAGCAGGAGGGGGGCGAATGCCGGCGTGAGGCCATGCCTCAAGGCGGGGGGCCGCCGCCCCCCGGGGGGCCCGCGGGCGACGAGCTGGGCTCCACGGACGAGGTCAAGGTCTTCAAGGATGAAGGGGACGGGGAGGACGAGAAGCGCAGCTCGGAGAATCTGCTCGAAGAGAAGTCCAGCCTCATCGACCTGACCGAGAGCGAGGTGAGTTCATTTACAATAATATTACTTTACTGTATCCACGTCCCTAGATTCCTAACGCACCCTTCAACACCCATGTTTCTGTTGTTAGCAATCAAAACATCTCATTATAAATGCCTAGATCAGCGTTTCCCGAACCTCTACGGTCACAGAAAGGGCCCTTGGATGTACCAGTACCGATGTTTTGAAGCAACGCTGTTGACATTGAGGAGCCAGTCTGGATCTTTTGATGTTTTTATCAAAATGGCTTATTTTAAAAGTGGCTATATCAGTCTCCTTGTTTTTTGACAGATTGAGATTGCGTGAATAATTATACCCGTCTGAATATGGTCGTGATAGGCTGAAACCGGTCAGTTCAAAAATAAAAAAGTTTATAAATTGTTACAATGGAATTCCGCCACGAATTGTCAGTATCAAAAATATAAATATATAAGAATAAGTTGAGTTTCCTGCACACTTCTTGTAAGTTGCCTTTGAAAGGAACTCTCTTGGAATTCGATCAATTCCGTATAAACAGGTTTTGTGGAACGACTCCTCTGTCCAATATCCTATTCACTCCCCTGCAGATCAAATTACTTATTTAAATTCTACTGTTTTCGATCTCCTCTCTCCGTTTTCTGTGTAAAATAACATTGGAAATAACGGATGTCAATACTTACTTAAACACTAATTTTAATCTTCACTTTCCTCAGTAAAAATTAGAACATATCCCATCGAATCGCTTTAACTGGCTAAAAGATAGCGATTTTATGTTTCAGATCAAATAAATGAGATAATGCTGCACGCGAATGTTTGGAGCGATGTAATTAATTCAAAGTCATCAAAGAGATAATGGTTTTAAGTAGGTTAATTCATTTAACCCTTTCGTACCTTCGTATATTGGAAATAGTCGTAGATTTCTGATTTTTTATTCATCCCTATGTAAAGCGAATAAAAATTGACGGGTTTCTTTTTCCAATTGTTGGCATTACTGGTTTTGAGCGCTATTTTTTTCATCGGATTTTAGCCACTCGTTCAGGCGGGAGCCATGTTTGTATTGTGGAATGCGATTTTTCTGTTTAACCTATGGAACGAACCAGATAATGTGTTATTTAAAAAAAAAGTATGTATATCACCGTAGTTTCCCCAGAATAGCTACTTATATTCATAGTAATAATTTTTTGACATTGACCATCACATTCGCTAGCATATTCAACTGATACAAATTTTGCATGTCTGATGGATATTTCCGGCGCACTAAAAGTTCATTTCGACTTTCACGACCTTTAATTTTTTCAATGTAGTTTTTCAAAGTATGTATTTATGGTTAAAATTTAATAATGCATTTCATTTTTTGTATTATTTGTACTGTATGATTTGTCATTTTATGTAAAATACACCCCTAGAGAGGCCCTATCTTCTGTCAAATAAAAATAATAATAAAGTATTGATCAAATTTTTTCAAATAATTTTTAAGGTTTTATCGAACATCAAATATATGCTTTATCAGTTCCAGTTTTAATTCCGGTCTGAAAGGGTTAACAGATTAATTTTGTGCATTAAAATTATCTTGAAAGTTGTTCGATTTTTTTCGTATTTGTGAACATTTTATTTATTGTACTGTAAACACTGAATTCTGCTTTATTTCGCTGAAATTACTGACTTATGTTAAATTCTGAATATCATGACAGGTGTTATTTATTAAAAGGGGAGTTTGTAGCGTCACAGAACGACACGACTAATGTGTTTCCTCCCTCTTACAACATTGTTGTTTTCAAGACTGTGACGGTTTTCTTTATGGGGATTTTTACAAAAATGTCCTAAACTGTCCTGATGAAACCCCATTTGAGGAGTATTATATAAAAAAGGAACGTTGGAAAATACCGTTCCATTGTATTTTTAATCTTAATTTTTTATTGTTTTTAATTTACTTTTGTAGGTACTTCGACGCTTATTGCGATGACACAAATTTTTTAAAAATAAATAAATTAATAAGAATTACTTTGTTTACACCACTGTTTTCAATATATAAATATCACCATGTTTCGAAAGCGATACTTTCCTCATCAGGATACACAGTATACTAAAAATAATGGCAAGTATAGACAAATTATAAACATATAAAATAATAATGTAAGAATAGACACAAATAAAAATTAACAATAAGTAATGAAAATAGGTAAAAAAAATGTTATTAATATAAATAAAATCAATTAAATAACAATCCATAAAAAATAAAATAATTATGTATTTTCATATGAAGCGGTATCTTGGTGATGTGACATTTTAATTTTAAAAATAAAACAATAACTTTGTTTTATATTACTTTTATTTATACTTTAGCCGACCGGGTTTCGCTACTATCGTAGCTTCTTCAGGACAGTTTAAAACTAAACTATGAACTAAGATGCACATATGTTATAGATTGATAGAAATAGGCGAGTGAAGGGCCAAGGGTGGGAGATCAGCAGATACCTGCTGACCTGGAAGGGTGTGTACTTTGTTTATTGGGAATAATTTAAGGATTGGACTTTTATTTAAATTTATTTGATTATTTATGAGTCTACTATTAGTGTTTTTGGCTTTCCTTATTTCTATTGCCTCTAAGTTATCCAGTCGAATGTCGGTTCCATTTTTATGTAGTAAACTAGTGCCTGTATTTTTATTGAATGTGGTCTGTTTCTAAGAGATGGTTAGCAAATTCGGAGATCCCATTATTATTTAGACATCTTAAGTGTTCTTTTACCCGGATATTAAAATTACGCGACGTTTTGCCTACATAGAATGCCGGGCAATCATTACATTGAAGTGAATAAATGCCCGAGTGGCCTGAACTGTCTTCTTTATCTTTACCTGCCTGTTTCATGCATAACTTAATTAAAATGGTATCAAATGAGCGATCGTCGAGCAACAACTGACAGCTGTTAAACGACCGGTAATCTGACGAACGTTTATAAAACGGCGATATCAGGCGGTAGACCAAATATTAGTTAAAAATGGTATCAAGCGTTACGAACGGAACTGAAGAAGCTACGGTAGTAGCGATACCCGGTCGGCTAAAGTATAAATAAAAGTGATGTAAAACAAAGTTATTGTTTTTTTTTTTTTTTAAATAATTATAGTTATTGTTATTAGAATTTATATTAATAATATTCCAAATATAGTTCAATTTCGACTTTTCTATGAAGAGTAGCAGTGGTTTGATGTTTAGCTCTTCCCGGATCATTGAGCTTTTATTTGCTAAAGCATATGCCTTCTTAAAGTCGATAAAACCAGCACATATTGTCTTGCAGTATTCCCAACATTTCTGAATGGTCATTTGTACTGGACTGAAGAGCTGGTCAGTAGCGTTGCCATCCTGACGGATTTCCCGTCATTTTTGGCGGATTGGAGTGCCTCCAAAACGGGAGAATTTTGTATCCAACGAGGCTTCACAAGATAACGGATTTTCTGACATAATCAAATAAAATTATTTATTAATAATGGAAATTCTTTAGAATTTCTTCAGAAAAAAAAAATTATTTATCCTAATGCAAAGACTGCCCTAACCTAGGGAAGTCGGTATATTATTTTGTTTATTGAACGTCTTTGTATTTATGGTCGTATGTCCCGGTCAAAAATAATTATTATATTCATTTTTTTTATTTAATTTTACAAAAGAAACAAAAATACAATACAAAAAGTCCCGATGAACTACTTAAGTAGTTTTTCGAACTGGAGCTTGTTATTGAAAACTTAATATTTACGGACACGGTTACAAAATATATAAAATAAAATCATTAAAAAAAAAAACAATATGTAAAATTAGGACGTAAATATTTCTCACGAATCTTACTCTAAAATATTTCTACAAAAATATATTTAAAAAATAAATAAATTAAAAACATAAGCAAATGCAATAAATCATAAATAAAATAATATTTCCTTATATAAATTGATACTGATTGAAACATGTCATACCTATTCATAAGAAGAAATGTAACCAAGAACAACCATCTACATTTACATTGCATTTGATGTAAATTCGATAAGGTAAATAATTCTGTGGATTTAAAAAAAAAAATAATACGTTCAATTTTTACCCCTCCCTCCGGTCGCCAATCAGCGGAATATCTGGCGGACATCTTAGCCAGTTTTGACGGGAATCTTACGGAATTTACATACATTCTAGCGGAAATGTTGATTCCAAGATGGCAGCGCCTCTACCTTGTCTGAAGCCCCACTGTTTTTGTATCTTGAGCTCTAATGCTCTTCGACATCTTTTTTTACTATGGAGTTAATATGAAGAAAAATTTTAAATCTCGTATCCGAGTGTTATTCTTGCGTACACTCTTCCTAATAATTATATTTGTGTTTTGTCGTCACGTTTCTTTGAAGAAATAACGTGCTCTCTGTATGGAGACAATGAGACATATCTTTAGGTTTTATCACTTACCGTTATGGTATATTGTTTATGTTTCTTGTTTATAAGGTCACGTCGGCTACGTTATTATTTATTTGCTTTGCAGGGCACGCTCTTATCACATAAAACAAAACATATTAATGATTTTTAGTTTATTATGTTTGTGATGCAAAGTTCGCGTCGTTTCCATGATTTAAAAAATTATAATTTATGTACTGTAAATACATTTTACAGTATAAGACTTTAAAAAATACTTTTGAGTAGTTTGACCAACGGTTGCTTTTCTTCCAAAATCTTGTCATTATAAGTTTACAGTTTAGGTACAGTTTAAATATTTACTTGTAATTTTTTTTATTTATTTTTACCATTTCTATTAATTAACGGAATAACAGGATAGAATGTATGAGACGCTGTATGAAAGTGAAAGAAGTAAGAAGTGTATGACAAGATCGAGTTGTTTGGCGGTCCGTCCTCTCTGCCTACCCCTGCGGTGAATCTGCGTGATAGTTAGTTAGTTAGTCTCATTTATTATCTTAATACTAACTAACCATCACGCCGTTTTACTCGCGAGGGTAGACAACAAGGACGCACCGCCAAACACACTTGGCATACACTTCTTTCTTCATTCACATTCGTACATTACATTTCATACATTCTCTTCTCTTTTTCCGACTTTTGACATGGCCCGACTCAAGTATTTGATTCATTTGATCGTGCCATGTCTTCCTCGTGCATCCCCGGCTTCTTCTTCCATTCACATTCGCGTCATACATTCTTCTTACACTCATTTCTTCGTTCATTCGTTCAACATGCCCAAACCATCTAAGTGTCCGTTTCTTAGTCTTAATCATTATTTTCATTGTTTTACCACAAATTCGCATCAGAGATATCATTTCTACGGCATTCAGTCTACTTTCATCCTTCCTCTGCCAGTTCCATGCCTCACTGTCGTGCAACAGGGTTGGTACCAGCACTCCATTGGGGACTGTTAGATTCGCTTCTTTAGACCACTGGAGCATAATCTCGTTAATATATTAGTGCACAACTGTTTTATAAAGACTATGAAAAATAAATAAATATGTAAATAAAATTAAATGTGTGAAAAATGTTGTGATTCGCAAAGAATGCAAGGCTGATCTGAGCGTAATGAGTAAGATTAGGAAAGGGACGCTTCATGTCGACAGGATGAAAGAAGAAAGGAGTATCAAGAAAACTTGAGAATTTCCGCTCTCTGACAGTCCGGTAGGGTATCGACATAAACCGGGTGCACCTTAAATGCAGGAAATGTTTCGCGATATTTCCTCCATCGACTCTGACGGGTCTGCAGTGATTTGTAGCCGCCAGTAAATTGTTGATATTGCAGATTTCTGTTATCACATTTACCGCTGAATGTTATTGGATCTATCAACATCAAAATCGAAAAATGTATGCTATTTATTCCTTCGAACGAGACAAAAAAAGGAGGAGGTTTTTCAGGTCCACCGCTACAGGGAACTACTGTCGGGAAACGATGTCAAATTCCGGCAAATGTACCGAATGTCAAAAAAAAAAACATTCCAAGAACTTGTCCAGCACGTTACTCCATATATGATATAAAAATCCTCCTATTGCCCACCAAGCTTTTTCCGTTGCCCCCTTTACTGTATGTACCGGTAATTTATAGTTATAAATACGTGCATATTTCTCTACCTCCATTATTAGTCGAAAATTCATATCCCGCTCCATATTTGAACTCAACGGATGAATGGCGCGTAAACGATCGAAACGCAGTGCATAGATTTACTGGATGCGTGTTTACCGAGAATCTACTGAATTGTTGTCCCGCTTGTGGTATAACAGAAGTAAATCCAGTGCCCTGTCGATATCACGCGCGAGGTTTATGTCGATTCCCTATCGGACCGTCAAAGAGTGGCCTTAATATGACTATGACATAAGAATTAATCGCTGGAACAGAAATATGGAATCCATGTACCATTATTCAATGGAGGCCTCTTAAATACAATCGTCACCATTAATTCTACAAATTTAATGCTATCCACTATTTTAACATCCCATGCCTAAAATAATTACTGTATTATCAGAAACATCCAGAAAATTAATTCACCCGATTATCCGTCCGACTTCACGCTCGTACAGGATGGCCACAAAAACGCTAATCTCTCATTTACAATCGGACAAATAATAATAATAAAAACACGAACTAATGAAATAGTTAATAGTTGGTCCGAACGTTTATTTCGCCGCACTAATCGGTTTCACGCCAGTCACACGTAATAGGACGGCTTATCTTCGTTTGAGTTAGCCTTGAGTTTGGACGACTTAAGTGGTACAGGGAGTCTCGAAATCAACATGCAAAATGAAGAAAAGAAAACGATGACTTTTTTATTTTATTTATTGTGACAAAGAAGATATAAAAAAGGTTCTATGTTTGTTTTTTATACAAATCTATAGTTTTATTTCAAGCTTAAGTTTTGCGCACTTTACCTTCAAAACGTTCATGGAAAAGAGTTCCCACCCCTTAAAGCAGAATTTTGGTACTTGATGAAATTTTGCACACTTGACATTCAAAACAGAGGAAAATTACTGGGTAGGGGTAGGGAACACATCACATCATCAGTATCGCCCTGGTGAAAGACCACCATTTAGTATCGAAACTTTGCTTGAAATGGCTTTATATGTTTATTGACCACACGCATATGCCCGTCACAAACCTCATTCGCGATACCGACAGCCCGCTGGCCACATTATTTTTATTGGTGCCAGTTCACGACGCGGGGTGGAAGCGGCAGCGGTGTGACATGCTTCTAGTATACGGTAAGCGGTACAAGGTTTTAGTAGCTTCTCGATATTATCGCCCCGGAGATCATATAAGGGACTTTTAATTAATCTCTTTTTATTAATAACGTTGCATTTTCTTATAAATCCAATTTAAAATATTCCTACGAATCTATTAATTAGGCATTTCAATACTATAATAAAAGCATTGTAAAATTCCATGATTTCGCCGTCACTTGACTCCATCGAAGGTATGCAAATTGCGGAATATTAAAACAGAAATCTGTAATACCGACAGTTTAATGGCTACAAATATACTGATATCTGCAGACCCGTTTGCGAGTCCATGCAGCGAGACATCGTGCATCATTACATGCATTTTTGCTGCACTCGGTTTATGTGGATTCCTTGCCCGACTGTCAACGAGCGACCTAACCAAAAAATAGATTCTGGGTCTGCGAAATACATTCTTTAATTTTCCTATATAATATCTCTTGCACATTTCAATAGAACACGATTCTTTTGATCTATACAATCGAATAGATATACAACAAACCATAGTCACTTGAAGAATACATGTTCTTCGTTCTGTTTGTTCGTATTTTGACAGGTACTAAAAAGGAACCTCGTTATTGGACCTTTTCATTCGATTATTTACGTGTTACGTCACTCGATACCTGGGGACGATTGACGTAACGCGTCATTTGATACCTAGGCTAAGCTTTTTCTTTCCAGAGCGATACTGTTGCATATGTTGCACGTATTACTTGAATTGACCACTTAACCACTTAAATGTAAATTAACCACTGTCCTGAGAAATGTGAAGAGTGCCGCCCACATGTGAAATTAAGTAAGTGATTTGGTAAACTCTTATATTTTTAGTAAAATTTGATTATGTGGATGTCAAAACAGTGCGACAATTGCCCCCTCCCAACTACAGGGGATGCACGCGCAGCGGGTGTAGAGAGCTCCTTAACCGCAAAATAGAAAAGATTCTAATCCAGTCGACTAAATTGTGGCTTAACGGTAACTTACCACTTGCACTGTCCAGACGCGGACAGTGACTTAATTAACTAAACGTTTTTGTTGCCACTTATTACTGTCCTTGCTACTGGCTGCGTTTTACATAGCCACGAGAGTATCTAGCACCCACTCCAACCTTCACCTTTTTTATAAAGGTGTCGAGAACATCCTATGACTGCTGAGCAATATTTGGAACGACTAACTGAATCAAATGCTTACGAATGGCAGAATCCTGAAAAAAAAATGTCGATGTAGACTTAAAGAATAAGATTAAGAAAGGAACGCTTACAGCAAATGGACACTGAATTAGTGTCAGGAGAATGTAGATATATCGAGCTATTTAAGAAAAGAAGTCCGAGACGTCCCAGAATGACATGGCACTATCAAGGAATAATAAATACATACTAGAATACATTTCTAGTATGTATGAATGTGAATGAAGCAAGGAGTGTGCGCCAAGGAAGTGATGGGTGGCGTTCCGACTCCTACTAATCCAAATACATCAACTGCCTCACCCACATTTTATTTAGGATTTAGAATTTAGATCATCAATAGTTTTTTTCGGTTTTCCTACTGAACAAATGCATTTCTTATTAAAAATATAATACAATGCGTGGGACATTAATGTGACAAGAGATACATATTTTTATTCAATTCTAATACGATGATCATTTTCGCCCACTCAAAAGATAAAAAAATAGATATTTCAAATGAATTTTGAAAATCACACCTCTAGCCGATACCTACTTTAAAATAAACACTGGACTCAATGTCATTTGGAACGTTGCGTTGGCTTCGTAATTCAAATAATTATTTGCATAATTTATTTTACGATACAACTGCCAAATATTTAATTTAGTCAGTATTACGACTTGTTTTACTACACGGCTAAGCCCAAGATTTCTTGGATTCTTGTGAATATTAATTTCGACCAGTCAAACAATTTATTTAGTCTCTAAACCTACCTTCTAATACAAATGTTTTGTGGACGAATCACAATTCTTAAAACGCATTAAATTTAAGATATATTTCCAATATAATTTTACTTATTATCCAAATCAATGAATTCTTCAGTTCAGATCATTGGTTCATCAATATCTAATTTATTACTCAATACTTATGTATTGTGTTTTCTCCAACACCTTGCGTAATGCAAGTTGTTGGGTTTGTTCATTTCTCCCCCTCTGGTGTAAAACCTGAATACCTTTGTGTTACCTGCGTTCTTCCTACCTGTCGTGGCATTCAACCCTCAAAAACATCCTCCGATCCTATATCTAAATATTGTAAAGCACCATCACCTATCATCCGCTATCTAAAGGTTCATCTTAAACCTATTTTAGAGGATGATTTTTAATAGGGCCCAAATGTGAACCTTGCGGAACGCCTTTTTTAATTTATTGTTTGATTGGTGCATCAAAAAGAGATTATTCCCTTGAATGAATTCGGACAAATCTTAGCACTTTTGCATAGAAATTGCATGGTTGGCTTGCTTCTTGTGGGAACAACAAATAAATACTTGCATTGCAGAAGTATTTGATGATAAGGATAAGTTTTTTTTCTCTTTAAATAAGGTGGATAATGTCTTAGTGAATGGCCGAAAAGCGGTATTTAATAGCAAAATTAGTTGCGAGTTCCATATATTTGAACAAATCTTGGAAGTTAATCAAAGAATTAACAACTTTACGTTTAATAAGGGATGAAATTGAAATATTTTTTTTGAACAAATGCGAATGATAACTTGATAGAAAATTGATATTTTGTACTAATCATAGGTGGTTCGTTAGTAATAACTTTTATAATTTGATCTTTGGAGCTTTTGAAGATGTTTATTTTCTTTTTTGTTGGCTTATCTTTTTTATTGATCCTGGTTCAACAATCTCAAGTTGAGCCCATTGCTACAATAATTTTAGGAAGCGTGAAATTATACGTTTCTTCGGGCGATTGATTGGTTAGTAGGCGTGTTGGGAGTTGTATGGTAAAGCCTAGCAAAAAACTGTCTGGCATGAATAACGAACGTTGTTATTATTTCTGGTATACCTACTGAAGTAATAATAATAATTATTATTAGTATGTCGTTTATAGTTCTGTTGGATTTATTATTTGTTGATTAATTATGTTAAACTTGTTGTGACAGCCGGTTCGCCTTTACCTTTAGGCTTTAAGAAAGTTTTGCCTTGTCAGGATGAAACTTTTTCTTTTCATTTTCTCCTTCATTCATCAAAATTCATCACATTTTGTAATACGTATTTATTTTCTACGAAAGGACAGTAACACCACTTTGAAAATCAACGAATGGAAAATATTTTTAAGTAGCTAAATTGAACTGGATTCCTCGAATAATTATGATATCTTGAATCAGTTTTATGTGGCCAATCTATTTTACACTTCAATTCCATCCCCGTACTGAATGAATGTTTCCTCTACCTGCGATCGGTCAGGTGGGTAATTGGTGAGGTCAGTTGGCTCGGCACTCTGCAGGTGCGGGTTCGCGCCCCACTCGTCGAACTCATCCCAATTACCTCCGGATACAATTCGGTGATCAGCAGTTGCTGATTTGTAGCGCGTAATAGACTCCTCAGTCCTCGCTCCGGTATCGAGGTCATGTCCCTGTAATGTACCGTGCCAGGGGTACACAAACCTTGGTACACGAATTAATATGTTTAAATTAATAAGAGCATGATCTAATTCAAGTAAACGAACATGTCACATTTTCCTGGAACGTCCTCGACCTCTTTTTATATATGAATGTGTTTGATATTATTAAAAGCCATCTTAACGTATCTTTCTTTACTTGTTCATGGCCTATATTAAATTTTTTTGTGGTTTGTACAATTTAATTTAAAGTATATTGTCAGGCCACAGAGCTCGCTTTCTACGAATTCATTATTTATACTACTTGTTTCATATTTATATCCGTGCATTCCTTGACGATCTCCTCATTTACCTATCATTAGAGAACTCTGCGTTTCCAGTAACGCCAATTGTTTCTCGATATCTTTCATTTTTACACGAATTTTCCACTCGATGTGGTATTTTAAAAAAAGAAAGTAATATTGTACGTTTTAAATATATCTTTGTCTATGGTTTTGACAAGCTTGAATAGCCTTAAAATGGAACGCAGCTAAATTCATTTCGAGAACTATTGCTGTTATAACAAAAATTTTAAAAATGTGTACACCACTTTTGCTGAAAAATACTAAACAGGTAACATAACACCACTTTTATTGCAAAATACCTCCGTGTTTGCTTTAAAATAACCCAATTTTCCCAAAAAATAACGCGAATTTCGCCAAAAATTATTATTTACTATTTTCCAAAAAATTCTGAAAGTTCTGTCCATGGCATTTTCTAATTGATTATGATAAATTGAATAATATGAATTTCCGTTGTAGGATATAACCTCATTAGACGCTCGAATTCATGTTGCATCTTAAACCAGCATGATCTTTTTTCTCATTCGTTCTATAACTAAACTTAACGCGTATCAAATTTTAAATCGCTTTTTTCGTGCAGAAATTGGAATTTTTGGTAGGGAGTTTTCTTCTAAATTATTTTTTTTAATTAAACCTTTGTAACCTTTTTCCACTTACTTATTTTCAACCGGACCGGTTTCACCCTATCACGGCAATCGCCAGACAGCCACAATTAAAACTATATCTATGGTACATATAGCATCGATGTCAGGAGTGAGTTCCATTGCTTTCTAATATTATTTTTATTTATGACTTGAAATGTTGTTTTATTGCTGACGGTAATACTTTACTAATATATTTTAAAACCACTTTCGAGTTAGTTTATTTCTCTCTCGATGACGGATTACATTGTGTTTGTTTACTAACTATGGGTTTAAAAATACTATGTAATGTCATTTGTGTCAGCTTTTATTTGAACAGACGGTTATTTCTAGTTTTGTTTTTTTTCCCCGTGATTTCCTATCTTGTTTGCTGGAATGAATTTTATAGCAGTTTTTGTCCTGTAGTTACACGAACTACGGGTAACCAGGTACATTGTAATGGGTTCATTTTATAATATTTTATTATGTTATAATAGGTACACATCGGAGTAATATCCTTAGAGTTCGCCTTGGATGTCTGCGACAAAATTCCAAGTTACGTTTTACCCTTGTATTTTATTATGTGTTTCCTATTTACGTTCATATGTTTGATACTATTAATGGATACAAGTAAGGTTACACTATAATGAATATATATTAGAGGAGAGTAATCATAAAAAATAAAAAAATTAAATGGAATTCTACTATAAATTGACAGTTTCAAAATTAGAGTTTTTTTAGGGTTTCAATTTGGTGTTTGATATCTTTAGAAGAAAAGGTTTTGAACTCCTGTTTTATCCATAGTACAGAACTACTTGTTGTAGACGGAGCTTAATGTACCCGTGGTAATAAGGAGGCAAGTCGGACTAATTGCCTAAGCGTGCATCGTGTAAACGCCCTACAAGTTTGTCTCGCAATGGTGTAAATGCGAGCTAATGGGATGAGGATCTTACAAGGAGATTCAAAGTAAACTTCTTATTATTATTTACACTACGTATAATTATTTTGTTTATGTAATAATAATAATATTAATTGGATTATTTGTATAGCGCCGTTTTCGTGAAAAATCACCTCAAGGGCGCTGTACAAATATTACTTGTTATTCTCTATCTAATTATGTACAAACATATATAGAAAAACATGCTTACCTGGCAGGTCGCTTCAGATGAACACAGTTTTATTAGAAAATTTAAGCTTAGAGATGATATGATTTTTACCGTTGCTATTTTATCCTCATTTTCTGTCGATGTTACATTTGTTAGAAGATTGGTGGCACAAGAAGAGTTGGTATATATTTGAAATATTTATGATTTTTAGGACTGGAAAATATTTATAAAATGACCTTAAAAAGCGTAAGAAGTTTTTAGTACATATTAACTTTTTTTTCACGTTTAGTTATTTACAGTATTGAGGGCTGTGGACGCATTTACGCACTGGTGCATGATTTTTAAAAAAATATTCTATATGTGACTTTAGGTAAGCACTAACCGGCTAGACAATTTACAATTTACGTGTGCATTTATTCAATTTATTGATATGATTGTCTGAAAAGATGAGTTTTAAGTTTAGTTCTGAATTCTGTCGTGTCTTTGATCATTCTAAGTCATTTGGCAGTTCATAATTGCAGAGTCAAAATAAATATTTATTCTTTAATCTTTATTTATTTTTTAACCGCAAATTTTTTTAGTAACCTTCATTTTTTGGTTGTTTATTCTATGACGATTACGTTATTTTTAATATTATTACAAATTGTGTTGGTGCCAGCCTTCATGGCATGTGTTATACTCGTATACGTCGACAGGTGACGTGTGAGCATGCTGTCTCTTTTTTTTATCGTTATTTCTATGTTAGGCGCTAAAGTTTCTACTATCATTGATTCTTTCAGAACTAATGCGCAATCTGGAATAGGTAAATTACGAGTAAACTCGCTTCTGTTCTGAATTGCTCGACTTTTTCTTTTCAATGTGAGTACCGCACAAGAGTCCCAACTAATCCCTACTGTTTGGGGCCAGTGAGATTATGGCATCCCCGATTGGGGTTTGTTGTGAGGTTAAAGGTAGTGCGGAGGGGAAGGAGATTGGGAAGAGGAAGGCGGGGAAGTAACTGCCTATTCAAATCTGGTCACCAAACGCGGCTAAAGCAATTTCAAGCAACGTTTCGATTCTGAATGATGGGTTTTCACCAGAACGTTACTGAAAACATCTAGGTACTGTCAGTATTGTCCTGATGAAAGACCATCAGATCTGAATAGCCAGGTACATCCCCACCTTCCTCTCTATGCCTCACCCCTCCCCACTACCTTACAACAACATTCCACAAGTGGGGATGCCATAGTCTCTTGTGTGGTATTAAAAAAAATGCTTATCTCCCTTGTTTTTATTATCTATGAGCATACACAGTGAGAATTTGAATATAATCGTAGTTTACATATTTTTTATGAGCATAAACACCTCAGCAGTGTTACGAACAAAGCCATAGCTTCAGGCCGTTGTGTGAATTATAATTCATAAAATATGTCGGTCCAACAATAAATTCGATCCAATATAAACGTATGTTCGGCTAGACTCGCATGGAAATGTAAATGAATGAAGTATGTAATATGTAAATGTACAAGGATTAGTAACGCGTATCAGATACCCCCAAATCACACTGTCAAAAGACTTATATATATATCTTGTATTAATAGATGCATGTATATTGTATTATTACTGTGCGTTGTGCCCGTATTATTAAACATTACGCTTCTGAGGCGATTCTTCACGGGTATTTATTTGTATTTATTTAATTATTTATTTTATGTTTGTATGAAAGTGTAAAAACATCTTAATTGTGTTGCAAAAAAAATGGCCACGTAAATATTTATCATAATATATGTATTACCATTTTTAGCCGAGTGGATAAATGCGTCGGGTTTTCTCATGCAGACGTCGCGTCGTAGGTTCAATTCGTCTGCTATTTAAGGCGATGCAATGGGAAGTAATGCAAAATCGTGTGTTTTTGGTTTAAAACTTGGATGGCCTAATAATATATACTGTTATATAGCGTCAAATACTTGGGACGTATTATCACAGACGACCTGAAGGACATTGAGGACATGGAGAGACAAAGAAGAGCGATAAACGTTAGTGCAGGTATGCTGTCATGACGTTTTTACCTTTGCAGCGCAAACGTCAAAAGAATGCTGTTCAACACATTTTGCACATCTCTGTATATGTCAGAACTTTGGGTGCATTATACTGCATTCCAATGGCAGTCACCTACAATTAAATAATAATTACTAAATTTTAAATTAACAATAAGATTTAACCCAAACTCCGATTTTAAGGATGTTCCCTTTCTTCCCCTCCCCTCCCCCTACCTCTCTACCAACCACACTACCTCCACTCTCTGATGCTCTCTGTCCTGTTCTACCCTAACGTACTAGCTCTTTCCCACACTTTCTATGTCTTAATTATGATATCTCTGTATTTTAATTTTATGTTATATGTGTATATTCCTGAAGAAGGTTGAGTCCAACCAAAACCGGTCGAATGCAGAAATATATATAAATAAAATAAAGTGGCTTAAAACAAAATCAAAAAATCATTTAACTTACTATAGAAGTGTTTAAAAAATTGATTATTTTAAAAGATCGAAAGAAAGTGTAGATATCCATTATTATTTCTTTCATATATGCCTCCTAGAAACGACAAGAGCGTACGCAGTTTTTAAAGACCTTCATCCAGCAGTGAATAAACAAATACTGATGATGCTGATGAATCCAAAAAAATCACGTTCCGTCTATTAACCCATTCAATTATTTACATTATTAACCCCTTTTTATTTTCTTTTCCCTGTAGCTTAGGTACGAAATATCCTGAAAACAGTGTTCGTACGGCCATGAGTCTTGAATCCAATTATTCCCGTCATAATGACGTGGGCTGCCTTTCGTTCCCTTCATATTCACACGATAGCACCCATAACGAGATCTGTTAGGAAAACAAAACGTCGGTAGAGTCGGTCCGATGCTCCAATGCGATATTGACTATTTATTTATTAAAGTTGAAATTGAAATAACGATGAAAATTGATGTTTGTGATATGTGAATTCTCAGTTCTCACTTATATCCTGGAGGCGAGAATTGGAACTAGTGATCCAACAAATATTACATTGGCGTTTACGATTAATCGCTCAATAAGTAAGTAGTATCTTTTAAGTCGAAAATAATGTTATGTATATCGTATTGTAAAATTTTTGTGTACAGTGCCAGGGAACATTTCTCCCTCTTTCTGTCTCAACTGTGGTTAGAGGTGCATAAATGTGGAGATCATTTTATCTACCCAGTGAGCGGGCTGCCTATTGTTTATTGTAGGACTTATTAGAAAATACTGTTATCTTTCATTTTGTTGCACACCAGACAAATTAATTACAAACAACAAAAAGTAACAAGAGAAAACAATGTTGGTGTCAAGTGAAGTTAAGGGGATCACTCACTCCTTATGCAGGTGGCGACAAGATTGAAATTCCCGCTTAACACCGGTCGCATGTTTCGTTTTACTAAAAAAATATCACTAAAATGCGTGTTTTATTTTATTTTGTAAAGCTCAAGCATAAATATTACAATGTCTTTCAGTCATATTCTAAAGAATTTAATTTGCCATAGTGAACAATATGACAATATCCGAAGAAGGGTTCGTAAATAGGAGATTTTACACTTAATTTTTTTTTTGTGTCTGATACTTTATTTTTTTTTCTAGGTTTATAAAAAAACACCTCAAAAAATTCCCATTTAAACTAAAGGCCGAGATGTGTTCTACTTGCAGTATTTAATTAAATCATCTATGATATAGCTAGGCCATCAAATTTTCAAACCCAAAACACATGATTTTGTATTACTTCGCCTTGAGTGAAAATAAGAGATTTGAGAAAATTTGTATATTATTTTGTACATAGTAGGGTACCCAAAGTTCTAAATTTTAAAATCCACTCTTACATTGATACTTTTACATAGTAACTTTAATACGTTTTAAGACATTTTCAAAGTAGACACGAATACAGAAAAATCATGACACATTTGCTTTATTTGTGCTTTATTTTATCGACTCTTGACATGACTGGCTTAATTATTTTCTTCCTTTTTTATTGTCGCTTTTATTCATATCAAATTAAATTCTCACCATTTAGCTCCCGTAACGTTGCGCCGTAGGCGATGTTTTTGGTTTAAATTCTATGAGATAAAGGATCCGGCATATATCGACTAAGTTAGTTTTTTTTTCGCTGTTAAACTTTATGCGCCCGGAGACTATCAATATCAATTTTCAATGGTACGTCATGATCATTTACAAGGGCGATTGAAGAGATTGACAATTGCGAATTTCCATTGACGCGAGAATGATGGGTATTTTGTTTGACCGCATAGACAAGCGCTACCGGCCGAGCGGAATGGTCGTTTCGCTGTGCGATTGACAATCGTTCGTTCAATTGCTCTATATATCGAGCCCTTTGGAATACAGTTTCATCATTTCATTATGTAGCGATTATCCTGAGTTATGAAAAATAAATTTTAAATTTTATTACTTTATTCACACACTGTAGCTACTGTTTCTGCAAACGTCCACAAAGCAACTGGGTATTGAACTTCCGTCAATCGCTCTTCAATGCACGTTGACAATTGACATCGTTTCCGGGCCACTTTACTTCCGGCAATTTAATAATAGAATATAACTAGTCTTATTGGATTCTTAACATTAAAAAAATATTGCGCCTACCGCGGTTGAAATATTTGTTATATTTTGCTTTATTTATATTTGTTTGTCTATCAATTCTTGTGAAAATTTCTGACTGACTTGTATAAGCTTAATCCCCAACAATGTGTGTTAATGAATTAACTGGCCAGTAAAATTTAATATCACCATTTCCTCGAACTGACTATACCCAAGACAACTCGTGTCATGTGTTATTTTTTTTCAAATTACACACCTCTTGTGCGCTGCTCGGCGTGGGAAGGCAGAGAGCTAATCACCGCCTCGGGACCTTGACCCCTGATCCCCGTCATCTGCGACGGGTGATGCATTGCCGGCCTGTTAATTTGACACTGGTTATTGCTTGTGAATTGTGAATTATTAACCAGCGATTACCAGTTGCCGTGTAACTAAGCTTGGACTTTTTACTATCGCTCTTATTTTGAACACGTGCAGTAAAAGAGACAATGGATATTGTTTTTATTTTATCAAAATAGACGAGGAGATGAAGAGAGTGGAAGGTAGGGAAGTACCCACATGGCTATTCAGATCTGGGGCCTGATTCCGTTTGTTTTTAAGGATAAGACATTGTCCTTAAAGATTTTTTCGCTTAACTGCAGTTCCGGTTCTCTCTGATGACAGCTGTCATTTAACGAATGACATTCTTTAAAAATGTCGATATTTGCGTAGTTTTAACAATAGTATTACTCTTGTCGTAAGTATTGACTTTAAACATTATTAGTGAGTTATTAGTCGCATAATAATGCTATTAAATTAACCGAATTAACCAAATTGCGATGTTTGTAAAGTTCCTATGCTAAAATCCCGAAATATTAGATAAAAGTGATTTAAATTCTAAAAATTCTAATAAATTACACATCTTACTCTTTACGCTTACGTTAGCGCCCTTGAGATGATTTTCCCACGATAACGGCGCTATAGAAGTAATACAATTATTTTTATCACATCTTCTTTGCATTCTTTACGAATCTCAACATTTTTCACACGATCATAGATGGTTTTACCACACATTCCCCTCAGAGATCTCATTTCTTTCTACAGCATTGGTTACCAAACACGGCTAAAGCCATTTCAAGCAACATTTCGATTCCGAAAGCTGGTCCTTCACCAGTGCGATACTGAGAGTATCTACCACTAACCAACATAACATTATAACAATGTGATTCTGTTGCCAGCATAACGCCGCGTAATAACACCACAACATACAATACACAATTACTAGCGTCGCACGTGCACACCGCTGTTGTGTGTATGTTTAACCGGTATGTTTTCAAACACTGCCCCGGGCCGATATCGCGCCTGCCCGATCAGATCTCGGTTAGCGGAGGCGATTTATCGAGCGCGTGAGTCTGTTATTATTTATTATACTATATTATACGTATATGATAATGAACGTAAGCGTGAATGTGTGCGTGTGAAATTGATTATGATCTAGAAGTGGAGGATGCATCTTGGAATATCGTATATCGATTATTTTCTCTAACTATTATCTGAAAATTTCGCATTATTTTTCCGTGAATTTTACGTTACTTTTGGTGAAATTCGCGTTATTTTTGAGAAAAGTTTTGTTATTTTTCAGCGGAAGCGGTGATATTTTGCGACAAAAGTGATATTGTATATTCTCTTTTTTCAACAAAAATGGTACATGTATTTTATTTTTTTTTTAATAATTTTCCTTTAATATATTTTTCAATAATTTCTAATAATTTTACTTTAATATAATTTTAGTGTTAATATTTAATCTAAATAAGAATGCGTTCGCGGCGTTTTCGACTTATGTGCGTTCCATTTTATGGCTATTCAAGCTTGTCGAAACCCGTATACAAAGAAATATTTAGAACGTGTAATATTTTGAAATATCAGAATATCGCTTTGAAAATCGCGTGAAAATTGTATCTTTCGCGTTTTTCGAGTTAAATAACAATAAAAAAAATTATGTAAATTAAATTTTATATTGTTATTATTTTCTGCAAGTATTTTAGTTTTTATTATTGAGACAGCTGTTTCGGCGTTCAAGGCAATTTTCACACTGCGGTTAATCTACATTGCCACGACTTATTTATTTGATTTTATTTACTCCCATCCAATTTGGACGGGTGTTTAAAATTATTATTTATTATTTATTTTGAAAATAAATTCCTAGGAGCAAACAATCCGTTTTTAAATAAAACCTAGTCCGCCTCAGCATAGGAACCTCTAGTGAGGAGGACTAAGAAAAGCATTACAAGTTGTTGTCTTATTAGCTTTTTAAATTCTTATTAAATAAATGAAAAAAAAAGTATTTAAACTTTTTTTTATTTTTTTTATTTATTAATTCATTTTTTGAAACATACATTCACACAAATAAGGTACAATGATTATAAACATTTTGTTGTTGTTGTTTTTTTTTTAACATTAAATTATAAATACATCTGAACAACCTATGAGTAATGTATATAAAACAAAAAAATCCCACATAGGCAAGGCCAGTGCGTCAAACTAAACAAACAAATAAAAATTTGCCAAGAAAAATCAAATTTGCTCTGCAAATATTAAGTTTAATCGGAGGATTTCCAGTTTTTTGTGTATTTAATCATGTTCTGCCTTGTTTGAGATGAAAAAAAAATTGCCGAGTTATTACACATCCTCTAAGGTTTTTCCGTCACCGTATAAAAACGGATGATTTATAAAGCGGATGTATGTGATGCAAGAATTCGTGATTGTCCGAGGCTCGTCATCGTATTAAATTATTCACATTTATACATTTACTTTAAGGAATGTAAATTTTAATCGAATTTAATACAATTACAAACTCACTTGTTGAATTGATTTGAGATCAAGAAAAATATGAAATAATTTTTAATATTTTAAAAATTAATCGTCCGACCTGAATTTTTTATATCGATTTAATAGTGCCACGTCTTTTTGAGGCGTCCTCGACTTATTCTACCATTAATTTGGCCGTCATTTTTATATCGTTTCATGGAAACCAACTCAAATAAATATTCCTTTATTTTCATCGATCAAATTTTTTTTGTTAAAACACGCGTAATATCGTTCACAAAGTGATGTGAAGTTTCGAGGTGATAATCTGTTTCCCCCCCCCCCCCACCCAGGTTTCTTCTTATTTTGAACGTCAATCGTGCAAAATTTTATCAAGAACTACCAAAATTTTGCTTCTGACAGTGCCCTTCCTCTTGTTTCGAAGGTCAAGTTTGCAAAATTTCGTCAAGCTCACCATAAAACTGTACAAAACAAACACATTATTCTTTATATAATAGAATATTTGGCACCAAGACTATCCAGCATAAACAGTATAAAATATATATGAATACTCTTTATCCCGATGAGTAAAGATTTGCTTTCGAAACATGTTGATATTTATATAATATGTGTATTAAAAAAAGTGGTGTAAACAAAGTTATTCTTATTAATTAATGGCATCATAATATTTCAGCGTTCTCCACGTCGTGTGACTTTTCACACGTAATGTGTGAAAACAGTTAAACAAATTTATTTGCACAAAGTGTTTTAAAATTAATGTCTCGGGTAGGAATGGATCAAGGAGGGAAGGGAAAGGGGAAGGAATTAAAATGGATGATTGTTAACCATTATTATGCTGGTGGAAAGAAGAAGAAAAAAACTTTTCACTTTTATTTTTGAAAATCTGATTGAGGGTGCATTTCATACATCATAGGGCAGTTCGTTCCAGATGAATGATGCTTGTAGTTTCTGATATTATAAATCGTATCCTACAAATTTTCGTCAATGGCATTGGGCTTTGATAGCATCATAACATGTATCTATTATTTCTAATGTCTAGCTATATTTTATACAGTATCATTTTGCATGCTCTCTCGCTATCGGAATCAATGAAACTCCAACTTTTAGGTGATCGCGTTTTCGGAGTTGCAAGGAATAAACTCCCCCCCATGGAACTAAGATGCGTAACACAGAATTTCGGTCCAATTAAGAACTTAACTTTTCAGACTGTCGTATCCTTAACGGCTGCACTGCGTGTTTTATACACAGCGCCCTTGAGGTGATTTTTTACAAATACGGCGCTATACAAATCATCCAATTATTATTATAACTTAATTTTGGATTTGAGGCCAAATTGCCCACTTAAACAGAATGATATATTTGTTTTAATTTAAGGTTTAGTAAATATCTAGTACATAAGAGAAGTATTATATTTGTTTTTGTTTTAAATTATGAAATATTTGTATTAATTTGCTATACTTTTTGATGAAAAAAAAAGCTTTAGTTGAGTATTTGGCCTCAAATCCAAAATGAAGTTTGTATGAAACTGGCCGCGCAACCGTTCCTCTTAAATTGAATATTCCTGCTAGTACCACTCATATAACACCTATATATATATATATATATATCTCAATTACACTTATCTTATTTAATATCGTTATTCGAAGCCTCACACTCTGATCCCTTTCTTATCCAGGGACGAATCACATTTAGGAATATAAATTCTAATCAATTCCCTGTACTGCACCACACATCATAAAATATGCCTTTCCTCTACTAAAATCGAGCAAGATCGTAAATTATTTACTAAATAAATACCAGGATTAAATAATATCTTCAATAACATGTGTTTTCCAAAATTATGTCCTCTGCACCCAGAACCGTATATAAATTTCGCTAATAACAGTGTTTATCTCAAGTGACCTGCCAGTTAAGTATGGTCCTGTATAATATTACATAAGATGAATAACCTGTATATTTTAACGTGGCATCACGTTCATTGGTAAAATGCATTGTACATATAATTTGGTATTACAGATCGATGAACCGGTGAATGCAAATTAATTACCCATAAGTAGTAATAATAGATTGTCTATAGTTAGTGATAAGATAGAGCATTGGAAAAAAACGGTTGTGCAGCGCGCTTCCGGTGATTTTTCACAAAAAGGCGCTATATAAATCATCCAAATATTATTATTATTAGCTTCGTCGCAAATCTCTCTTCGGGAATGTCCGCCTCTCCCCTAACTAAACTGAGTGGACACTGAACCACTTGCCACAATCGATTTGGGCACTTACACTGTATAAGATATTCCCTAGAACAATGATATCGTAATTTAAAAAAAAATGTTTATGTTGTACCTTTTGTTTTGATCCAGACCGAAACATTTTGTTTGAATTTATGTATTAATATATTCTCTGCAGGTTGTTTTAATGATATATGCATTTAGTTATGACGTTGAATAGAGTATTACTCGATGTGTCTTTTTCCATGAGACCTTACAACTTCTCTAGGCCTCTGGCTCTAGACAATTTACTGATATTGATTCACACTGGCTCTCCCTTCGCTCAAGTGACGAAAGAACCCGTGAAATTTCCACCCATCACTACACAAACATCGTAATATATTTTTTAATGTATATCATACATTTCTTGCCAATTTACATACCTTTCGACTCCTAGGCCCCAAACAGGTCGATGAAATTAATTTCCTGCCAAAGACAGAATTTCTGTATCTGATAATGATAGGTTAATTTCTCCAGAAGTCAGGAAGGATTGAGCTCATTTCGGTCACACTGACACGCCCACACCACGCTTCTATCTGTTTAATTCTTCAGCTGGAAGTTGGCTCAGTTATGCAGCTGGTAGCAAGTAGCTACTAGTACTAATGCGTTCAGCATCCCGCCAGCTAACACGTGTTCAATTAATCGTCCGCCGCAGCTTCGTCCATCTCCGGACCACTTCGGGAGTCTTCGGAAATCTTCAAATGAAATGATCGAGAGGTTGATGCTAAAACGTTCAAGGATTTCGAGCTTTGCTTTGCAAGTATTTTTGTTAAGTTTGCAATCATGAAGTGCAGGAATGAAGTGTAATTTCCAAGTATCTGTCCCGTAAGTCTGGTAATTTTTCTCTAATTTGAGATATTTTACAAAAATTACGCTATATATGTCGATGAAGTATTATTTTTTTTATTTTGTTAATGCTACAACATCTTGGTTCCTATATTTTAGTTTATTCGTAATCTGGGAAATTTATTTATTTACGACCGAATCAGGTTTTCCACATTTCTATAAGTACAGTGGCATATGTTATATAGTAATGCAACAATGTAAATATAAATTCAAATAAAAATGTAGCAATTAAACGGTTTTTTCTTTAATTTACCCATTATATGTATAATTTATAAACAATGACATGACAACAGTATAAATAAAGCAAAGAAGAAGTTGGTATTTAATGGAAATATTTTAATGATAAGCATTAAATTCAAGGAATAATTTTTAATAATACCCACGTAGCCAGTAAGGTGGGATAAAATAACAATCCAATTAAAATAATAACAAAATAAATAAGTTCGAAGCGGAGCAAGGTAATTTATTCAATTAGACTAGTTGCTACTTGCCGGAATAAATTTGACTAAGATATGTTTATATTTTGTTATTGATGTGTTAAATATGTCGACAATATCCATGTTGATTTACGTGGTACATCGACAACCTAGTCTCCCTTAATGGAAGCAATCTTCCTAACAAGCCCTCCATTAATATGCTCGTTGTAACCTTAAGTGACCAGCTCACGTATGGGGGCTCCATCGAAGCCAGAGTAAAGTTCGGAGATATTTTAATAGTACACAACTGCTGACCTTGTACAAATCGCAAATACTCCCCACTAGAATTTGGCGGCCACCTCTTGTCGGGAGCCCCAAAATGTCTGAAAAAACCCTTGACTCTATGCAGAAACGTACTGCAATCTCTGAAGCACAGACGGCAGGTGGGAATTCTGTCCTTGTTCTACCGGTATTTTAATTCTAGATGCTCTGAGTAACCAGCGTCATTGATCTCTTCGGCACCGGTGTGCAGTCGGGAAACACGCCAAACGCGCGCCCAACATTTGCACACGATTGACATTTGTCATATGAGAACGGGTCGCTTCTACGACTCGTTCTTGTGTTCATCAGCTCGGCTGTAGAATGATCTGCCGGCCTCTGTGTTTCCTCCATCCTACAACATGGGTCTCTTCAAGACTCAAGTTCACTCCTTCTTTTTGCTCGTTCATCAAATCCTCTTATAGCTTTCATCGTCTCATTATTCACATGTTTTATTTAAGGTATCGTTTCTCTAAACATTTTTTTATTCATTATTATGACGAGCCATTGTTAATACATAACAAGACCGATGCAATAAACAACAAGTGCATTTCGTGTATTATCGTTGCTGTAATTTTTAATGCACTATGACCCCTCGTCACAACTCTGACGTCTTTTACAGTTCTCTGTATGATGCAATTCTAGATGCATCACTCGTACAGAGTGATGGATACTTCCAGAATCGAAATATTGCTTGAAATTCCTTTAGCCTTGTTCGATGACCAGATCGGAATAGCCAGGTACTTCTCCACTTTTCCGTTCCCCATCTCCGTCCCCTTCACACAACCTTCAGCCTCACAACGTAACATACCCCACTTGGGGATATCACTGGCTCTAGAAAGTTGGGAGAAGTTGGGACTATAGTGCAGTATTCACATTAAAAAAATTAAATGCTATAATTCTACATGCATTTCCGGAGACCTAAACATAACCGCGAATTTTCTATTTTTCACTTGCAATTCTGGTATTTTAAAATAAGATAGTTAACCAATTATGAAGTTCATTCACACTCTATTTAAATAATCATAATTAATTAATTAATAAATAAATGTTTAATTAGGTTATGTTAGATTAGGTTTTCAGACTAGTTTTTTTTATTATTTATTTTTGAATGACTATTCATACGTGTGTTGGATTATCCGGTCACGTGAGAGTGTAAGGTTGGAGTTTTTTAGGTTCCCTTGTCACTTGATCAAAGACAGAGCGCATATTTGATTATTTAGTCAAACCCTCCAACAATATGGATCATTCCCACCAAAACCACACGTGGCTTTAACAAAAACCAACAAATACCAATAATAAAATGGTAAATCTAATTTATTTTTTAACACTATCCCACAATTAAAATGGGACCTATCCCATAATAATATTATTTCCTCGATTCCGTTTAAAGACCTACTCATATAAATGTTAACTAGCGAAATGAGAGGCGTTGTAAAAAATATACATTTATTGCTGTACTCAATATTTCGTTTTGCTTTACTGAGAAATCCATTTTTACAACCTCTCCTTTGGCTTGAAAATTACTTGGAGCTTTGAGGATGATCTTTAAAGATGAATCGGGATTGCTTTCAGAATTGTGTTTAGTAAATTACTCTATAATGAAAGTTTCACTTCTTTAGTATGTATTTTTATGATTCTTTCGCATTTTATCTCCGTCTCTTTTGATAGGGTGGTTGTATTTTGTTAGGTTAGTGTAAAATTTTGTAAGGATAAAGGTCTGTATCCAGTTTTGAAACAACAATGAGCATAATTTATCACCCTGGAGATTTTTTTAGGACCTTTTGTCCGTTTCTGACCCACTGTGGTTATATCGAGAGATTTTTCGGTCGTTCTACGAAGTACCAAGGCCCTTTTTGGTCTTTGGACTTGTAAGGTTGTCCAAAACTCTGGTCCAATGGGTGGAGTTTTTTTTTTTTTAGATCTTTCTCTCGGGCGTGTCCTAACACCACTTTTATTTTTATAATTCAACAGTAATTTTGACACCTGAACGTCAATATGTGATTTTTTTTCAAAAATAATTCTTCCAGAAGTCTCTAAGTACTGTCTTTATTATAACCACGTTTAAAATTTTTAGATTCAATTGTAGTTTCGTCCTGTGTATTCAATTTATGCAGGTTTTTTTGAAACATCGTTTTTTCAGACGTCTGAAAAGTTGCATAGGACTATTTGTATTATAACCACTTTTAAAAAAAAAAATTAAATGCTGGGCTGAGCTTTGAACGTCACAATTTTAGTGTGATTTCCAAAAAATATTATATTGTGTATCGCCGTTTTTTTGAAAAAATACTTCCTTTTTTGAAAAATTACTTCCTATTCTCTATCCAATTATGTACAAACAGATGCAGACAAACATACTTACCTGTAAGGCCAATTCCGATAAACACATTATTAAACAAATTTAAGCTTGCAGAAGATACGATTTTTACAGTTAGTATTTGATTCTTCTTTACCATTGATGTTACATTTATTAGAAGATTGTTGAAACAGTTGGTATTTATTTGAAATACGTATTAAAATGTTTATTGTTCAATTTGAGGACTGAAGAATATTTGTAAAATAACAAAAAAGCTTAAGAATTCCTGCATAGGTTTAAATACGAAATTATCAATAGGTATTTACATTTTTTACACAATTAGTTATTTACAATGTCCCGGACTGTGACAAGTTTCTGACTTCATGAATTAAATACATATATTATGAATTAATAACACGTTTTTAATATAATAACAGCCCTGCTTTTTGGGGCTTTTTGGGTTCGTAACTAATTAATTTAGTAATTTTTTGAAAAGGGCTAATGACTAATGACTCCTTGACTGGTGAAATCCGCACTAATCAAGTTTTTGGCTTCCTTGGAAGATGAGTAATGATGTGAAGGAATTTAAGATATCCGAAATGCTCCCACAGTTTGGAAGTAACCCCTGTTATTATTATTGTTTCAATTTTACCGTTATTTTAGAGTGTTAATATGTTTAAGTTCATTGTATTTTACGGTAAAAGGGGCGAAGGCGGTAACCAATTTCGCCAGTAATATTTTCTGCGTTAATAATAATAATAATTGGATGATTTGTATAGCGTTTTTCGTTGTTGTGAAAAATCACACCCAAGAGCACCGTACAAATATTACTTTATATTATCTATCTAATTATGTACAGATACAGAAAAAAACATACTTCTGGCAGGTCGCTTAATTAGAAACACCGTTTTATTAGAAAATTTAAGCTTAGAGAAGCTATGATTTTTACCGTTACAATTTTATCTTCCTTTTCTTGGTATTACATTTATTAGAAGATTGATGACACAATATTCTGGTATTTATTTGAAATATTTATAATTTTTATAAAATTACCTTAAAAAGCTTAAGAGGGTTTTAATAGATATTAATATTTTTTTACACATAGGTATTTACAGTGTTCGGGCTTTGGACGCATTTGTGTACCCGCGCGAGATTTTTTTTTGCTTATTCTGTAAGTGACTTTAGGTAAGTACTAACCTGCTAGCCTAGCTAAATATTTTAATTTTTTGAGTATATAACACATAGATGTAAATGGGAAATACATATTTAATACCAGAATAAAATCTAACTGAGAATTGTGTCGCTGACATCTACCGAGAACTCTACGAATGATATTACCCTGATGTGTATAAATCGACCCATGTTATTGTACACGTTTACCCGTTGTTCATGTAACCATAGGATAAACAACTGCTATAAAAACGCAGTTAGCAAGCAAAACGGAGAACACAGAAATAATCAACTGTTTAAAATAAAGCTGACACAAAATTGATTGATAAACCACCACATTGTAATCCGTCTTCCAGCAGGTATTTATTCAACTCGAAAATAGTTTCAAATATTATTGTAAAGCCGTTCCGTCAGCAATAAACAAATTTCTCAGTCATATAAGTGTGCAATATTAGAAAGAGCAAATGGGCCTCACTCCTGACATAAATACTATATTAACCATAGATGTACTTTAACTTGTACCAGTCTGAAGATGCACATTGTAAGGTTAATCCGGTCGTCTGAAATAAACAAGTGGAAGAAAGTTAAAAAGGTTTTTTTTATATATAAATAAAATCGTTTTTTTAAATAATTAGTAAATATTTGCGAAACACAAAATGTTGCATTTTTATGTTTTAAAAAAATTAAACTCGCGTTATTTTACAAATTCCTCTCATTTCTTTCAGCATCTTCTTCCCTTTCCACGATATTCTTAAAAATATTTAAATAAAAAATGTCTTATTTTAATTTGTGTATTTGTATTTTTGTCAACCCTGCTAGCGGGTCCTAAACTCGACGATTTATTACCAGTCCGGTTGGTTGGGGAAAGGACCCGGAGTATTTAAATGATGTTATTTTAGCCTTTTACGCTCTCTGGTTAACCAAATGGAGTCCGGGCCCCCTCCCACCTCCACCCCCTTTCAGCCAGCACACAAACAGGCAGACATACAGAAAGACATACCATTTTAACCAGGGTTGATAAAAACTCGGGGTTTTTCAAAAATTATGTCGTCACCTCCAGGCTAAAAGGAATATGCAAAATGTCAATTTTTCAGGAAACCCAAAAAACTAGTTAAGTACCTACATAGTTTTCAATTTTCTGAACAGTGTTTGTGGTATTTTTTGTAAATTTACCACGCGTTGATTCGAATGACTCTTAATATATTTAGAGTTCGCAAATTTGATAATTTTGACATCTCAGTAACCGCTGGCGAGAGAATTTTGTTAATTTGCAACGGTGCGTATAATAATAATAATTAGATGATTTGTATAGCGCCGTTTTATGTTTCGGAAGCCAAACTTCCCTCATTAGGATACACACTATACTGACAATATATACACCACAAAATAATACATTTATTAAACAAACTACTATGTACATTACTACAGTATTCAAATGAAAAAGAATGAATATTTATAACAATTATTCTGAAATTGCAATAAATAAAGGTCTAAAAATTTTACATACTAATACAACCGGTTTACAATTACACACACTTGAAATTTTACAAAAATCACAAAAAGCGTTAATAGTGAATTAAATTAAATTAACATACAATATATTTTTTAAAATAGTTATCTCTTGAATTTATTTTCATATTATATTCATTTCATATTAATAAAAAAAAAAATATATTTTAAATTTCTAATATAAATTTGTTATCCAATGTTTTATAATAATTTGTTAACATTTTTGATTAATTACTTACCTACTTTAATCAGTTTATGTTTATAATTTGTCTATCTTTACTTTATTGTGTTCTATATTTATTATTTGTCCATACTTGACATTATTGTTTTTTATTATTCCAAAATATTCCATGATGAAGAAAGCGTCGCTTTTGAAACATGTCGATGTGTGTATATTAATAAAGGGGTGAATACAAAATAATTTTTAATTAATTTATTAATAATGATGCCAGAAAGCGAATACCAATCTTTTGAAGAAATTGTAAATGTATATTTGTATACTTTTGGAAAAAAAAAATCGGGTTTTTTCAATTAGATTTCACCGGTAAAAACCGACTGGGTTTTTTCGGGTTTGGGAAAATTGCCAACCCTGATTTAAACTGAGACTACCATACCTTAATGCTTCACGATTCCTAAGAACGATGGTGATTGTTTAAATGTCTATTCCTCCGCCTTTCTAGATTTTTGTTTCTTTTTAATATTACCATATTCCGCTACTTCTTCTCCCCTAATTTCTCTGACTGTCGTTGATAGCAGAGGGTATCACTTCCACAACCAAAAGACATGCCAGTTAAACTAAGACTACTTGGCTAAATGCTTGATTTCCTGTGGAAGCTGATGATGGTTTTATATTTCTTTGCCTACGCTTTCTCAAATCATTTCTTAACACATATTCTTCTTCCCTGATTGCTCTGATAGGTCAGGTACAGCCGACAGACAGACCTGGTAAACCAAGACTTCCATCGCTTAATGCAGTGATCTACAACCTTTGTAGCCGGAGGGCCAAATTATCAGTTTTCAATAATTAGTTCGCCAATATTGTTATTTTTTTTTTTTTTATATTTTATATATGAATTCTTTTTCAATTTTTTAAATTACCATTTACCGATTCTATGATAAATCAACGCATGTATGAATCGGCACACTTATTGAAAATGGTATAAAGTCATTAAAAGTACGAAAAAAAATAAAACTAGTCCGAAAACCTACTCTCACCTAATCTAACTAATCTTTTTTCTATTGTTTTTTTTTTTCAAAAGTTAAAAAAATTGTATTAATAAGTATTATAGTAATAAAAAAATATTATTAGATTAGGTTTTCGTTTTTTTTGTTTTGTTTGTACTTTTAATAAGTTTTTATCACTTTTAAAAAGTGTTATTATACCTGTGTTTTATTAACCGGTCATTATATTTATTATCAATAACTTGTCCATGGCAAAGGGATAGAATGAATAATTATTATTGTAATACAAAAAATAGTAATCTTCTTTATATGTAAAAATGAATGTTTGTCTGTCTGTCCTAGATTTTCTCGAAAATTACTCTACCGGTTTCGCTGAAATGCATAGTTTGATCTTACTAGTGCCGGAAAGGTTTAGAGAGTAGTTTTAATGAAATCCAATGTATAAAACTGTTGCTATAACGTTTTAAAAATGTTATCTAAAACATTGAACCCGCCATGTTGTATTGAAGTTAGCCAATAGATATACCTCTCTGGTTAGCCACAGATTACATATTCAAAAGAAGGTTTGTTTAGATTGAATATTTTTAAAAAGTAGTAGGTGCCTACTTAAAAAGTTTATTATTTAGATATATTTCGAAAAAATAAATGTTTGGAATGAAATAAAGTTTTCAAATGAATGTTTCTTTGTTTAGAGATAGTATCTAATTCAATGATCTATCCCAAGGGTCGGCAACCTGCGGCTTGCTAGCCACATGCGGCTCTTTGGATGTGAAGCTGCGGCTCTCTAGTTCCATACGCTATGCTATTTATTGTTGGCAAGAAAAAAATGTGGCTCTTTAAAAACTTGGACTCGTCCGACTCAAAAGGTTTCCGACCCCTGATCTATCCATATCTCTCTCGGGCGTTACCGGATTCTTCTTCAATTTTCTGTTGCTTCACATATTCTCCTGACACTTCCATCTCCTTCAATCCTTTCTTCATGTTCACCTTCCAATAAATATTAGCCAACAATATGGAATATTGACGTTTAGAGTGCAGCGGGCAAAATCGTGTTCAATTGAAATTTTTTGTAGTTTTTCTTTGCTTACTGCATATGTACATATAGGAGGAACAAACAATGATACAAGGCGTGCATAATCTGTACATCAGTGTGAAGTTACCATTTGCAACATGCATGCGAACAGCAGACAAACAAACAATGGCGAATGCATTCAAATAATGCATTCCGCCCTTCAAATAATATCAGTGTGTACTCACATCAAACATGACCAAAAACACTGCATGTATTCATGTTTGAGTCCTTGCATACGTATGTACTCGTATGTTGGAATAATATTCATGCGATCGAACTGACAAAGAATTGGCACAATGCAAGCCTGATAGATAGGGTATTTATTATGCGTTTTCGCAGAAAGCAATTACTTTGTGGTTTGACATATTTATTGAATAAAACAAACACTTTGTTATGAACCCGTAATTTATTTCATATTAATCACCATCCGGTTTCGCCTATCCCAAGCTTCGTCCGGGTTAAATTTACACAAACTCCGATATTATTCTTATAGTACCTTGACGCAGTCATCGCAGTTATCACAGCGTATTCAGCACACTATGGCATCCCCAATTGGGGTATTCTGCAAGGTGAAGGGAAAATATATGAGTAAGAGGAAGGTTGAGAAATTTCTGGTTATTCAGATCTGGTCACTAAACACCGCTTACGCTGTTTAAAGTAACGTTTAGATTCTGAATGGTGGTATTTCACCTAGCCGATATTGGGAGTATCTACAATAATAATAATACATCGATGATTTGTATAGCGCCGTTTTTGTGGAAAATCACTTCAAGGGTGCTGTACAAATACTACTTGCTAGGGTTTATCTTATTATGTACAAACAGATACATACTTACCTGGCAAGTCACGCCAGATTAAAACGTCAAATTACAAAGTTTTCGCTGAGAAGATATGATTTTCCACGCACAGGACACAATATTAGAAAACACTGCGCATTGCATGATATTGCATTTACTGTTTAAATCCTATTTGTCACTGATATTATATTTCTTACAAGGTTTATTGGCAAAAGAAGAGTAGATATTTATTTGAAACATTGTTTTATTTGAGATTTTCGATATATATTTATAATTATTTACAAGGTCACGGACTATGAGAAGTTTCAAATTAATTTTGTAATTCTGTAAATTACTTTAGGTAGGTTATCTATGGACACATTCACGCACGGTGTAATATGAATATTCCCTTCTGTGACGTGCCTCCCAATGTACGTGTCTGCACTGCACCGTGCCGGTAGATGTGAATAGACCTTTAAAATGAGCAAAACAGGTATCCCGAATACAGGTAGATTCCACATGGTTTTCACCTGACGAAGGTTCAACGTATTGGGGTCCAAATTAGATGGGACAGCCCTCAAAATTTAGGGTAGCAAACTAACAATGCTCACGTCACACTTCACCGTTTTTTATGAGTCATTATTTGATTACTTCGCACAAATTTAATATAGTTATTTGCAAGATAATTTAATGTTAACATTGAATCTATTTGCAATGTGAAATTCTTTATTGAAGATAAAGAATACGACTACTGGATCATTAATGTTATGTCTTTTTTTTAACAATTGTGTGCATTTTTTATTATTAATGTCGCACAAGAGTCCGAACTGTCTGGACCCGGTGGAACTATGTGAAAAATCACCTCAAGGCCGCTGTACAAATACTGTTTGCTAGGGTTTATCTTATTATGTACAAACAGATACAGAAACATGCTTATGTGGTAGGTCACTCCAGATTAAAATGTTAAATTACAAAGTTTTCGCTTAAGATATGATTTTGCACACACAGGACAAAATATTAGAAAACACTTCACATTGTGTGATATTGCAGTTACTGTTTAAATCCTATTTGTCTTTGATATTATATTTATTTGAAGGTTATTTGCAAAAGAAGAGTAGATATTTGTTTCAAACATAGTGGAACAACTTTCCAACTTAAAATTACAACTTTGGAACAGGCTGAAAAAAGTGTTTTTTATTAATTTTATTTACTAATTGTTTTTGTATTTAATTAATCGTAGAAATCCATTTAATTTTTTCAAATTTTAATGTAAATCAAATTTAATAATGTTATTATTAAGTTCTGCAGGTATTTTTAGTTTTTTTTTTATTATTTCTGCAGACGGCATTTTGAAAATGGCCTTGAACGCCGAAACAGCTGTCACAATAATAAAAACTAAAAATTCTTGCAGAACTTAATAACAATATTATAAAACTTGATTTACATTAAATTCAAAATAAAAAAATATTTACCTTGACTTTAAAAACAATAGAATCCATGGAGTTCCACGAATAACATTTAATTTTTAACAAATTTTGTATGTTTTTTTTTTAATCATGTTAACAGGTTCATGACCTATAGTTTTCATTATTTCCAGCTTTATACAGCGTCGTTGTAATTTTTTCACAAAAATATAATTATTGAAATAAAAAATTGTTACATTTAAGATAATATTAACAACTCTCATAATGAAACATGAAACCGAAAAGACACAGAAAAGAAAAAGATAAAGGTAGCAGCTGGAACTCGAACCCAGGACCTCATGGTCTATCTGGGACTTTGAACTCTAATCCACTGAGCTACTGCTGCTCCATTCTGACCCGTCATTTTTATCGATATCATTCTTCGATATCTAAGATCTGTCGATATGCTCTTCAATAAATTCCCTTATATTTTTGGCGGATACCTTGTTTATCATGACTGCAAGTTTCTACCCGAATGTATTTTTATTCTTTAGATAGTGTCTCGGATATACCTATCCGATTTTGACTATGTTGACTTTTCAGAAGTCAGTATTAATATTCAATGTATAAAAATTGTCTTTTCAGTTTCTTATTTCATTTTGAGAGTTGGTTTATGTCATCTTCAATGATTAAAAAATTATTACTAGTTATAAAAAAAAAGTTTTATTCGTCTTTTAACCCATCGGCATATCAGCCGCCAAGATATGGCGGCTTATAATATTTTACGCTAGCATACCGGCCGCCAAACGCTGGCGGTTTTAGCCACTCCCCCGCCCGTGTGTAGATCATATTATACAGTTACTTTTTTTTGTTTGACATCTACATATCAGTAGAGAAAACTTTGGTAATTATTGGTTGAAGATTATTTCATATTATTTTTAAACTTACTTACGTAACTTGACAAAAGAGGTCACTATGAGGAAAGTATTAGCCCTTCGATTAAAAATATCAACTAACATCAGTTGAAATTCGAATGTTTACACCGCAGTCGTAATGTTTTACGGAGTTATTTTTTCGAGTTTTATCAACAATTTATCACATTTCTGATCTTGACACTTGTGTAATTACGTGCGTAATAGTTATAAGTACCGCATTTATTGGTAAAACGGCAATAGTGGTAGTTTTTTGAGACAGTTTATTATTATAAGTCGGTTGAATTTGAACTCTTTTGACGTTTCAAACGTACAAGTAAGTGTGTCGCGCGTGAGCGTTCTGATTGGTTTGACTAATTTTTACCACAAAAATTAAACTGTTTGTTTAGTGCGTGTTACCCTTTTCTGACTAGATTATTTCTGTATTATCTCGTTTTTTCGGGTACAAAATAAAAACCATAATTTTACTATAAGGAACATAATATATTTTAAACTGTTTTGTGTTAGTGAAATTATCAAAACTTTTTTATACCTACTGGTGACTGGTTTTTAGAGTGATTTATATACTCGTATAACTAGAAATAGTTAGTATTTAAAGTCTATCAAAATGAGCAAGAGGTTACAAAATAATTTAACAGAGGATGAAATTCTTTCTAAATTGCTTTTATCGGACAGTGATACTGAGAGTCATTCTGAAGATAGCATTGATCCTGGTTGCGAGACTGAAGAGTCTGAATCATCTGAGAGTGATGATTCCCAAACTGAATCTGAAGCTCGACCCTCAAAAAAGCAAAAAGTAGATCTGGAATCATGGAAATGGAATCCTACTTGCCCGCCTACTGACGTTCCTACCAAAATCCAATCATCGTGCCAAGCCAAAATTCATCAATCCATTACTAGAAATTTGCCAGAAGAAATAAGATGTATTGATATATTTGATAAATTTTTGGAGAAAGATTTTTGGGATTTCTTGACCACGCAGACAAATAAATACGCCGGAGAAAAGGATGCGGCAAGCACCGAATGGTTCGACACCACTAGTGATGAACTACAAGCCTATATTGCCCTGTGCGTCTTACAATCGCAAGTAAAAAAGGATACCCTACAATCTTATTGGTCATCAAGAAAGAGCATTGAGACACCTTTTTTCGCATCAGTAATGCCTTTCAAACGATATACCCAGATATGTAGGTATCTACATCTGGTTGATAATGCTACGGCGGATACCAGGGATCTTTTACATAAAGTAAAATATGTAATCGACTATGTCAATGAAAAATTTCCCTATTTATATGTTCCCGAACAAGATATGCCATCGATGAAAGTCTTATGAAATTTCGTGGTTCACTTTCATTTATTCAATATAATCCCTCAAAAAGGACTCGTTTTGGTTTAAAGTACTACAAAATGTGTGAATCTGTCAGTGGGTACTGTGTTCAGTTTCGTATTTACACCGGGAAAAAAATTGGAGATGCTCAATTGCCATCTTCAGATGCTATTGTTATGGAGCTGATGACACCTTATCTCTCCAAAGGATACACACTATTTCTTGATAATTGGTATTCCTCGCCACTGCTTTACCAACGTTTACAAGAAGGAGGGACAAATGTTTTAGGAACAGTGCGAACGAATAGAAAACAAATGCCGCCCCATTTCAAAACATTAAAACTGAAAAAGGGTGAAGCTGAAGCCCAATTTAGTCACAAAATGATGGCATTGAAATGGCAAGATAAAAAACCAGTTTGCATTTTATCCACGATGCATGATTCTGCTGAAATGACTTCAACGCGAAAACGAAGATCAATAGCTACAGTGATGAAACCATTACCTGTTGTTGAATATAACAAAGGTATGGGGGGAGTAGATAAAATGGACCAACAACTGGCTTCGTTTCCATTGATGCGACGATACTTGAAAGGGTATAAAAAAATATTTTTTTATATCCTTGATATGTGTCTTTTTAATTCATACTGCTTATATAAAAAAAATCACCAAAAAGAATTTGAAGTATTGTCAATTTCGGCTGATAGTGGCAGAGCAACTTATAGAGAGAGTAAAATTACCAGCTTATGCCAGGTTAAGGCGTCCTGCGGCTGACAGTGAAATGAGACTTCAGGCAGCCCATTGGGCACACTTTGCTCGACCTATACCTGTGACTGCACAAGGGAATGCCATTGCCAAACGCCAATGCAGAGTATGTTCCGCAAAAAAGAAAAAGAGCACTAGCAGATGGGAGTGTGAACGTTGTGGAGTAGCCTTGCATATGCCAGAGTGTTTTAAAATTTATCATACGCAAAAGAACCTAAGTTTATAAGTTAATTAAAGTTTCATTAGTATTATTTTTATTGTATTGTTGTGAATTAAAATGTACTTTATATATAATATGTACTCGAACAGTTTTTTTGTGAACCAAAACTTATAAATTTAATGTGTCTCAAGAACCAATCTACTCACCAATGTGTTTGTGTAACTAATACTTTGAAAATGACCAAGTTTTCAGCAAAGATTTTCTTCTGGTAAGTGAATATACTGTTTTCTATTTTTTTGTATCACGTTTAATACCCAAGTTTAGCGCGCCACAGTTTAACAAACCATGTCACACCCCCTTCGGGCGGGGCCACTTTTGTGATTTTGGGGATAAATTAAATTAGTATATTTGTGTACATACTTTCTTCAAAATAATGATATGCGGATGGGTTAAAATCCCCAATGTCAGTGAAATCACATAGCAAAACAGCCTTAAAGTTACAAAAACATCTTTGTAACTGATAACAATCACACCCGATTGTTTTTGACTTTATTGAAATAAATATTGACGGAATCAAATTAAAAAAGCGGTACATAACCACGTTTAAATTATGTTAGGATGGGTTCGAATCCCAAAAGCGTGAGTCACGCCTCGGCTCAAAACAAATTCACACGATATAAAAGTTGAAAAAATCCTAAGCGTCTGTAATAAACAATGCAGTCATTTCAGTATCAACACGATCTTCTTAAGTATACGAACCAAAGACGATTTTTTTGTATATTAAGATTATTAATCAATATTTTTTGGTATGAATATAAAAAACTTTGCTACAAGTACTAACGTCTAGCCCGTTACGGAGGTGATTAAATTATATTATTAACTAACTAACCATCACACCGTTTCTCCGCAGGGGTAGGCAGAGGGGACGGACCGTCAAACAACTCAATTTTGGCATCCCCTTCTTGCTACATTCACATATCGTCTCATACATTATCTTCTGTTATTCCGACCTCTGACATGGCCCGACTCATGTATTTGATTCACTTGATCGTGCCGTGTCTTCCTCTGGTGTCTCCGGCTTCTTATTCCATTCACATTTGCGTCATATATTCTTCTTGCACTCCTTTCTTCGTTCATTCGCTCTACATGCCCAAACCATCTAATCATCCTTTTCTTAATCTTACTCATCACGTCACCCCTTCCACACATGGAAGCACGTTGAACATTCCGTTTTTTATCGTTTGTTTTCATTTGTACCCTTTCTATCAAAATTCTGTTATATAATTTGCCAACCGAACTTCGCAGGCTAATACCTCTATGGTTTCCACTTCCATGCGTTACCCTCTTTACCTTTGTACGGAGGCATGATCACAGCCCTAAAAGTGTTTAAATGGTTCAACATATTAAAAAAACTTTCGTAAATCGACATTCACGGAGGAAGACGATCGAGCCTATTTCACGATTCCCGAACTTGCAGTTTTAGATTTTTTACAATATCAAACAGAACTTTAGCTTTATGACTTACATCCATTGTGATTTTCTAAACATTAATCCTTCTACACATAACTACCTGCTGCCATCGGCTTATGGGAAGAAGATCAGACATAGGAGGGTGTAGAATAGATAGATTTGCGGGTTCCATCCCCATCCCTCTAGAACGGAATAGGAAGGGGTGGGGATATTAATGGAGAGGGGCCTTGGACCAATGGGGGAAGGCTCCCGCCGCCATTTTGCCGGAGATACCATAGCTCTGGGAGGTGGCCACCACCACCCACCACCCCCCACCACCCCCCTTGTTCGACATTTCTCATCCCCAGGGCGCGGGCGGCTTCCCTTGTGTTGTTTATACTGTCGGAGAGGGGTGGTAAAATTAAAATGGATTTAATTGGAAATGTTAACATATTTTGAGGGTTGCTATTTTTTACATGTTTTATTTGATTATTTGTAATATTATAAGATACGTTGACAGTTTTATGATAGAATATTTTGAGTAAATAAATAAATAAATAATAATAATAATAAATAATTTAATTATTTGTCTTCATGTATGTATAAATTGTTTGGTTTTTTACTTTTAGTTATTTATAAATATATTTGAAGTATGAATGCTAACAGACACATACATCTGCTACTCGGGTCGGTGACCAATCGCATCGCCAAGGCGCCTCCAGACATCCCGTCCTGCTCTACGTTAGCGGTATCCGTCCATAGTAGGCCCAGCATCTGAAATTTATTCTCCTACCTGTTTCTGGGGCGGCCCACTGGACCTCTTCCCTCTGGAATAGCATTCAGCATTTTCCGCGGAATTCGATCTTATTGCATTCTCAATACATGCCCAAGCCACCTCAGTTGCGATTTTTCTATAAATACTTGGCAGTGGTTCGATGTTTAGCTCATCTCGAATCGTCGAACTTCTCACTTGATCCCGTTGACATTTACCTCGACATAAATGACAGTGTGAATTCAGGCAGAAATAGTTTGCTTTCTAAAAACTTTTAGACTGATAAAAACTGAATTTAACAGTACCCACGATTCGGCAGTATAAAAAAGTGAGAAGTATTAAAAAATAACCTGTAAATACTTGTTTTATTACGTAGATAATTTATTATGTTTCGTTTATTTAAATATATTTTATGTGTTTACTTTACCACCCCTATCTTTATTTAACCCCTGTAACCCCTGGCGAAAATTTTCATTTCGCCAGTGCGGGGGAGAGGTGAGATTCATCTCTAACGTTCCACAGTGGATAACCCGTTCACGCAACAAAAAATTCTAATTACAAGTCGGAATTAAAATTGAGGACCAAAATCAACAAAGTAAAAAGCTTCATTTTGAAAATTAGGGAAAATCCCTTTATCTTTTCACACTTGTTATTTACCATTTAATTTCTTTACCAGATTATGATGATTGCCATATTCTTCAATTATAAGTTATTTTTCCCTGGAAAGTAGACGCAATAAATAGCCTTGTCTACCTTAAGTTAGTAATGATTCATATATTTGTAATTTCTTCAAAAGATTGGTATTCCCTTAATAAATTAATTGAAAATTATTTTGTATTCACCACTTTATTAATATACACACATCAACATGTTTCGAAAGATATGCTTTTTTTATTAGGAATATATAGAATACTAAAAAATAATAATTTCAAGGATAGACAAATAATAAACGTAAAACACACGTATAAAAGGTTAAATAAAAACTTTTACTGTAGTCTAAGTAGAATGAATTAAATTTTAGCAATCTTGGAACAAATGCAATATATACTCGGAAAATGTTTCAAAGCCAAATTTTCCATTTACTATTATTGCTGTGTCATCTGTGTAAGAAAGAGTTTTTCCAGGGACGTAATAGACACTAACTAGACTGGGCATTTGGCGGTTAGATTATCAGCTTACATGGATTGAACAAGCTTAAGAAAGTGTCGAATAGATAGTTTGAATGTTGGCGGATTTCGCAATTTTTACGCAAATATAGCGAAATTTCTAATTTTTGGGTTTATTAACTATAAATTTCGGTGTTTTTCACGAGTTGTTCCGGTATTTTATAAATAAAACGGTACTATTGTACATTCTAAAAATTTCTTTGTCTATGTGTTCGATTAACAAAAAAAAATCAATGTACAACATGAAAAATTAAAAACAATAAGTATAAATCCCCTTTGTTGATAAAATTCAAACACCCCTTTTATTGCATAATACCATTGTTTCTGCTGAAAAATAATCCCAATTTCCCAAATATAAAGCAAATTTTTCAATTCTCTATGTATTAGAACATGTTTTATAATAACACTTATGAATTTAAATGATTATACATACTCCTTACATTCTCTTATTTTCACATAAAAATATCATCAATATATTATTTAAATTTGTGACTTTTTATTCACCATCGTCATAATATGCCGAATTTCCATAATTTGATCGCTCCGGGCTGTGAACCTGGCTGCCGTCAGATCACACTCTATCCCAGACAGGCAGCGGTCTAATCAACGACTACTTTTTCCAATCGATTCGTCCCGGCGTCGCACGGTATTTCCACGCCGTTTGATCTGTCACAACATTACGTTGAGGCGATATGAATCAATTCTAATAACTAACTACGTTGTATATGACGATGATAAAATTATTGAGGTTGTGTTACGTGAAGAATTTATGTCTTATCATTGTCGATTGATGCATAAATGATTTATTTTTAAACAATGTTTTCTGGGATAGATATGAGAATGCCACAAGGCCTCTAGGTCAGATTTTTGTTATTTGAATTATGTATCTAAAAGTACAGTAAAATGTTCCTTAATACCTAGATCAGCCACTTAGTTGAATAAAATTTTGGCCTATCTATTGTCTAGTATTCGGACAATTCGGCACAATGATAAATCGGCTGACTTTTGAAAAATGATGACAAAAATAAAAACTTGATTTTTTAGGTATTTTTTTGTTAGCTTCCAAAATGGGATTTTTGAAAAGAGTTGGAGGAGTGATCAAATAAGAAGCTCGATGATCCGGGAGGAACTTAACATCGAACCACTATTACTCCTCGTAGAAAAGTTTTAAATGAGGTGGCTTCGGCAAATTCGTCGAATTAACGTCGAATTCCGCTGAAAATTCTGAGTGCTATTCCAGAGGGATGCCGTTAACGTAGAACAAGACAGGCAGGCCTGAAGGCGCCTTGTCGATGCGATAGGTCCCCGACCCGAGTAGCGATAAGAGGAAGAAGATGTATGTATATGGGTTAGATTTATTTTGGAGAGTTTTAATTCACAATGTACATTTGTTACTTAATATTAATAATTTGCTTCCGGTTTCGACACTTCCGTATCATTCACTAGTGTTCTTAAAACTAACTTAAAATTAAACAAGTACAGAAGTAATTAGATATTGTTAGATGCGGTTAAAGGAAGTGGTGATTTGGAGGAGAGAGGGTGGGAGGAGTCACTATAACGAAACATGGTTAGCAAAGGTGACTTACAGGGTGCTATTATTTTTTTGATTTTATTTTTTTGTTTGTTTATTTTTCTTAGGGGGCACAATTTGAAATATGTATTAATAAAATAACTTTTAAACTTAGTGTTTCCTTTATTGATGCTATGGCATATTTCTAATAAATGATTGGCTAACTCAGAATAGTTATTATTTCGTAAACAGAGTTCATGCTTCCTTGTTCTAGTTTTTTTTTTCATACTTTTGATGACTTTTTATCACTCTTCAAAAGTGGGCCGAATTGTTATGGAACCCTGTGGGTTGTGTATGTCAAAATAATACTTCAGCATATTTAGGTCAAGAAATTGATAAATCACATCGTCTGTCGACATGGTCGAGTGGTTAAAGTCCTCGAATACGAATTCAGAGGTCGCGGGTTCGAATCCCGGCGTGCACATGTAAATTTCAATTAAATATGGGTTATTCCTTATTTAATTCACATAAAAATGAAATATATTTGTTCCACGTTCTCTAGTGCCATACTCTCGATTTCAGTGTCGTCCTGGTGAAAGACCACAATTTAGAATAAAAGTTGCTTGAAGTGAATTAATCCTTGTTTGGTGACTAGATCTAAATAGCCAGGTACTTCCTAACCTTCCTTTTCCGCATCCACATACTCCCTTCAGCCTCACGAATATAACCCAATTGGACAAGCAATAGTCGCAATGTCTCCGAACAGCTTAGAACCGTTGGGACTCTTGTGCTGTATTCTAATTAAAAATGAAGCCAATATTCCAATGTTTCATTGAAAACCCAAAATCGTTACGAACTATTTGAGTAGGCACGAGTGTTGGTCACATAATTTCATCGCTGTTACGACTCTTCCACAGTAATATAATCTCACTATAGACCAGTTTCTGTCGTAGATATCTCTTCGTATTAAAAATCTAGTTAATATTATCAATATGGAGCTACGCGCGCACCAACAATCAAAACCGGTTTGCAGAGCTCACAACCACCATTCACAAACTACTATATAATAAGATATATGTACTTAACCAAGTCTACAGAAGATTATGTATCAGAATTATGTACCTGAATAGATTAACTACCGATCAACATTGAGATTCTTACCAAATTGTTCCGAGATTATAGTATTTGTTTTGCTGCTGTTATTATTTTATTGATTTCATTTCATCTTTTTCCCCTTGTCCTGTTCGGGTCGGGGAACCATCGCTTCGACAAGGCATCTCCAGGTGTTCTTAGAGCTACTTCAGCTATCCCTGTCGATAGCATGATCCATCCTCTCCTCAGCAGTTGCTTCTCCATTACAGCTGAAAAGCTACGCCTACTCGTGAAATGAAACATAAGAAGATAATGGAAAAAAATTACGAAATGTGACAATTTTCTAAGAACTTATCGCAATTCGATTGTAAATATTCGGTCCTCAATTCATACCCCAACTTGAAAAACTACACACAGCCTACCTTTGGTCATAGACCAATGCACGCCACGGCTGCTACTCTTAATAGATATGTCACATATGAGGTGGCTTGGACATGTTGGCACTTAGAATGCCAGAAGGCCGACTTCCACAAAAAATGTAATGTCATACATTGTCATATCTATTGTTTCCACGTAAGCTGCTAAATAATAAAATCGATAGTCCAGAATTGCTAGCCGTCATTGGTTTGAATGTTCCAACGAGGCGTACCAGGCACACTACGCTTCTTTATATAAAAGCCAACTACACTAATGCAGCAAAGAATTCTACGACAAATTACTACACTTAGACATTTTTTTAATGACTCTTTGCTAAATTAAAACGGATTTATAAAATGTTTATAGCGTGATATAAATTAGTTTAAACTACTCTTCATTTTTCATAAAACTTTTATTCATTGTTCATTCATAATGGGCATATAATTCTTGATTCTATTATTTCTCTACGCTTTTCCACATCATCTCTCCACGCACTTTCTTCTTCCTTTTTACTATTATTAATCACACCTATACTAACTATTTAAAAAGCATTCTTATCCCAGACAAAATGACTAAGATATTGTACTCGTATGGACGTACGTAATAGGTACCTGCCGAACTGGCCACTAATAATTCCTGTTTCTATAGCCATCAAACACGTGAATCACAGCGATGGCAGTGCCATCTATATATTAGTCGCCGATTTTCACGAATAGATTCATTGTTTGGCTAGATTAGATTATCTCTCTTTATTCACTATTTCAATCATTATTTTACTTGTCTCGTGTTCTAACGTATATTGTGCAATTTAATCACAAGTTTTTAAAATAGCTATACAATAAATCAACTCCTGTGCGGTGACTCGTTTCATTAACCTAACATACGCTCCTTGAATAATCTCTCACATTAAATATTAACACACGGAACTTATTTGAATTAATTAATACTTCATTTTCAAAAAATAATCACTGATTTCTAAAATGGTGACGTCCCGACTTAATTTTTAATATACCTGCTATATCATCTGTATATATAACAATGAATGTTTGTCTGTCTGTCTTCGATTTTCTCGAAAATTACTCTACCGATTTCTTTGAAAATAGCACGGTTTATTCTTATTAGTGCCGGGAAGGTTTAGAGAGTAGTTTGATTGAAATCCAATGTGTAAAACTATTGCTATAACGTTTTAAAATTAGTATGAAAAACATTGAACCCGCCATATTGTATTGAGGTTAGCCCATAGGTATATCACTCTGGTTAGCCATAGATTACATATTCAAAAGAAGTTGTTTGGGTAGAATATTTTCAAAAGTGAAAACACAAGTAGGTGCCTTCTCAAGAACTTTATTATTTAGATATGTTTTGAAAAAAATAAATCTTTGGAATGAAATAAAAATTTCAAATAAATGTTTCTCTGTTTAGAGAGTAATAATCGTCACGAGACGTTAATTTCGCTGTCAAATCAATTATGGCACCCAACCGACAAGCAAGAATTCACAACTTCATTACTTTATTCCAAAAAACAAAGTCTCGAGCAAGTCCGGGTACATATCAGTTAGTTTGTAATAAATTATACTGCCTATAATAATATGTTTAAATTCATAAATAAAAGGCCATAGTGTTACTGGCTCCGAGCAAAAGCATTTTCTTTTTATATGAATACCGCACAAGAGTCCCAACTGCTCCCAGCCGTCTGGAGCCAGTGAGACTATGGCATTCCCATTTGGGGAATGTTGTGAGGCTGAAGGTATTGGGGAGGGGAAGGAGAAGGGGGAGAGGAAGGTGGGGAAATACCTGGCTATTCAGATCTGGTCACCAAACACGGCTAAAAGCCATTTCAAGCAACGTTTCAATTCTGAATGGTGGTCTTTCATTAGGGCGATACTGAGAGTATCTTCCACTCTGGAACGTGCGCAAGTATACCATATATTATTTTTATTTAATTAATTGCGAAACAACACAAATTAATTAAATAAAATTTACTTGCCGGGATTTGAACCCGCAACCTTCGGATTCGTAGTTGAGAGCCTTACCCCTCGACCATGGAGGCCGTCATTTGAGACTCTTGCGCGATATTTACATCTAAAAAGCGTTAGTAGCATCTTCTGTCATTATGTATCTAAATGCCGATAAAATTCATATGAATTTTCCATAAATTCACAACATTTGTGCATAAATAAGGTCTGCTATGACTAAACTTGTGCCTTTTTTATGACTATTTTGTTCGTACTTCAAACTAACCCATGTCTTGGTCGGTTTTAAATCCAGGTGATTCCTTATATGGCGCCTTTAATGTGTATACTCGTATCAAGTATGCCGTCCCTCTCGAAGTAGAGATATAAAACAAGTATCGGATTGACTTGCAGAGCGTTAATTGGCCTTTTTCAGACCTAGTCGTCTATCAAAACGGAAATCTAGTGACAGTTGTGACACTGTTACTCAATACTTTAAAGAGGTACCCACGTCCTAGATTGGTTTAATTTAATTCGGTCTGTATCATCTGCCAAGGAACTCAATCTTAGGTTTATTATTATTCAATTTTTATTAGAATAACTTATTGAAGCTTATAAACCCCATTGTAATATTTTTTTAAATCATTGAAGATAATATTAATAAATTTCGAATGGAATATGAAGCAGAAAAGACACGGAAAATAAAAAATAAAGGTAAGTTCGCATCTGGGACTCGAACCCGGGACTTCTCGGTCTATCTGACAACCAGACTTCGATACTGCAATGGACTGGACTGAAAAATTGTTTCCAAAACTTCTCTCAATAATGAAGAGAAAGCGCAACACCCAAAACATTGGGTATGTTTCCTCGTACTAGTCATAAAACCTTTAATCATATCTCCAATCAACATTATCCGGACGATGTTCGAAGTTATCCTTGAATATCGTTTCTCTTTAAGTTTTTATGATTCGATTAGCGCACTACTGTCCTCTTTCTTTTTTTATGTTTTTCTTCATTTCCAATATTTGTAAAACCTTTTCCCGTTCCTTGTTCCACATAATATCTACTGTTCGATCTGTAATGTTAGCACTTTGTATAACTCTTTTTTCTTCTCTTTTTGTACACAGAGCGTTCTCGCAGCTTTCGCCTCATTTCGTTACTTTCAGGTGAGTCCTAAAAATGATTTTAATTACGCATGATTTTATTTCACTATCAGGGAGTTTATAAAATTGCATTAACCTCCCCGATGCCAATAGGGGTGGTCAACATCTCCTAAATTACTATTCTCCATATATTATTTTAACTAGGGAAACCTAATAATTTTGGTATTTTTTGTGTTCCTACAAAATCTATAAACAAATCTACCGTTAAAAAAATAAACTTAAGTACTAGATTAAAATATATAATTTTTCAATGTGTTGCTTATATACCAGACGTAATCTGGCACACAAGCGAACTGTAAAGGCCGACTGATCCCAATCTACGGAGCGAGGCTGGGAGGGGAGGTAGCACTCCTACCGTTTCTTTTGCAAGGAGGAACGGTACTGACGACAACGACTTTTGTTAACCTTGTCCGAGGCAGTTGCTTATTGGGTCCAGTCCGAGGCAGTAGTCCGATGGGGGTAAGCAGTGGTCAGAGTAAAACAAGGCGGGTGGTTCAGAAGTCAGAGCGGGCGGTGGAGATAGAGAAGTACTTGTTAGGCTGGCGGCCGAATGCTAACTGCCGCAAACTGGCGTTTGCAGGCTATTTATGGCGGTCTACCAAGCGCAGACCGCCGGTGCCGTGTGGATGCCTGACAAGTCTGTCTCCCTCCCACTAGCCGCACCGCTCTAACGTTTTTATTCACTCATTTAAGTATGAGCGGTCGGTGGAGAACAAGCTCGCCACAGACCGCCCGTTACATATATTAACAAACAATATTTTAATCAAAAGTGTGCCGCGTCAAAACATTCCGGGAGAGGCGGGACCTCCGATACAGATATCATCCCTTTGTCACAAATAATATTTCTTGCGCACCGGAATCATACTTGCAGTTACACGTTTCCGCCATTCTCTAACTTCCACAGTTGTGGGTGAGCCATCTCACTCACTCACGCTATTACAAAAGCTGCGTGAGGGGGGTAAGGTAATCGGCCGCCGGATCGTCAGCAGGTAGCAAATGTTCTTTCACGCTGTAAGCCAGTATCGCCGGCCGGAGGCCGGATGCCACGTTCGTTGATGATAGTAGGGTTTTAAAAAAAATCACTATATTATGATAATTTTTTCACGAAAATACATTAAATTTGTTAGCTATAATAAGAATTTGCAATAAAATTTATGAATAAATGTAAAAAATTGCATGATTATGATAAAATGTTTAGGGTAACTGAGTCACCCTTAAGTTTTATTCATCAGGATACACAGTATACTAAAAATAATGACAAGTATAGACAAATGATAAAAATAGAAAATAATAATGTAATAATAGACTAATTTCAAACATGAACATAAAATAACAATAAGTGATGAAAGTACCCAAGTAATTAATTAAAAAATGTTTATTAAATAATAAATTAATTTATCGACGAAAGCAATTTACTAGTTTAATTTATATTTGTACGTTCCTGATGAAGGTTGAGCTCAACCGAAACCGGTCGATAATGCATAAATATAACGAAAATAAAGTGACTTAAAACATTTTTTTCTACTGTTTAAATTTAATAAATTAATATTAGAAATTTAAAAAGGAATTATTTTTTATATTGATAAAATCAAGAAAATAAGAAGACAAAAAATAAAATAGTAGTATTTATTATCATAAAATTTAAAATAATAATATTCTTAATGTGAAAATAAATTTAAGTGATGGCTATTTAAAAAATATATATTGTTAATAATATTTAATTGAATATTAACAACTTTTCTGGTTTCTGAAATTTACAGTTTATCTATTTGTGAATTGTTATTAATTTTTAAAATATGATGCCACAACTACTCCATTTAATTTTGTCTTCAAGTAAATTAATTAGAAATTAATAAACGAACGAATGATCCTAATATAACATTAATTCATAAAGTAAGGAAATTTATGTATTCACCGCTTCTCAGTATGTTCCCATTATCTAAACAATATAACACATTTTAAATAAATCAGTTTATAAAATATTATCATTTAAATACGTGGAAACACATTACAAATGTAAAAACCTCACTGAATAGAGAATTTTAAATTAAACTAAATCGGTTTTACCGATAATAAATCATTCTTTTTAAAAACCCATTCAAATTAGAATGGAGGGAGTAAATAAAATCATCTAAATAAATCGTCACAATGTGGATTAACCGCAGTTTGAAAATGGCCTTGTACGCCGAAACAGCTCTCACAATAATAAAAAAACTATCCATAAGAATGTTTCGAATGATTGTATAGGTGAAAACGACACCCTACTAGCATCGACACAATATGACAACATTATGTGCAGTAAAGGTATGCATCGTATGTAAATCTGTAAATGCATACAGGACACGTGCATGGCATGAGGCATACGATATGTGCTCCCATTGCATGCAGTAATGCAGTTATGTAACTCTACGTGCACTCATGCAGGCAGCATGTAAGCACGACGACACTTCGATACGTGAGGGCGTATTTTGTATACGTTTGAATTTAATCAAGTTGAAAATTTGGTTTAGTTTTACAAATCGAGCAAACAAATAATAATATTAAGATTTTATTTCTAGAGCGCACTTTTGTGAAAGTTCGCCTCAAGTGCGCTTTATACGAACTAACCTAACCTGATGAGAATATTGCTGATAGGGATATTGAAAGACGGGTAAAAGCAGGAAACTCCATTAATGGAAGACTGAATGCTGTTAGCGCTGACAATTTTTTTTCCGAAGAAGCGAAGCTAGCAGTCCACAGCGGAGTGCTAATTCCAACCCTTATGTATGGAAGTGAGGCATGGCACTGGCAAAGGAATGATGAATGTGGACTATATGCCGTAAAAATTAGATCCCTGAGGCGTATGTGTGGTAAATGACCGTATGAAAAATGTTGAGATTAGCAAAAGATGCAAGGCTGACGTGACATAATGAGAAATATTAAGAAAGGGACGCTTAGTTGGTTTGGACATGTATAGCAGACGAACGAAGAAAGGAGTGTAATGAGAATATATGATGCGAATGGAAGAAGAAGCGCGGACCCCTGAGGAAGACAGGACACGACTAAGTGAACCAAATACTTGTGTCGGGCCATGTCAAAATGAATAGCAAAAGTGTATGCCAAGACCGAGTTGTTTGGCGGTCCGTCCTCTCTACCCGCCCCCGCGGAGAAGCTGCATTATGGTTAGTTAGTCAACCTAAGAGCAAGAAAATATACACTAAAAATATATTTTATTTCTACACTGCCCTAGAGGTGATTTTTCACAAAAACGGCGCTATGCAAATCATCCTAATGTTATTATTATTTATTTGAAATTCAAATTATTTAACAACAAAATGTTAAAATGCTTTGACTTATAATAATAATTGGATTACTTCTATAGCGCCGTTTTCGTGAGAAAATCACCTCAAGGGCGCTTACCAACTAGGAACACCACTTCTCAGTATGTTTACATTTTCAAAACAATATATCACATTTAAATAAATCAATTAAAAAAACATTAGCATTTAAATACGAGGAATCACACTATAAATGTAAAAACCTCACATAATATTGAATTTTAATTACTTTCTAACTAAATCGGTTTTACCGATAATAAATCATTATTTTTTAAAAACCCGTCAAAATGAGAAGGCATGGGAGTGAATAAAATCTTATAAATTAGTCGTCTCAATATGGATTAACCGCAGTTTGAAAATGGCCTTGAACGCCGAAACAGCTGTCACAATAATAAAAACTAAAATTACTTGCAGAACTTAATAATAACATTAATAAATTTGATTTACATTAAATTTAAAAAAGACTACCAACAAATCCCGTTTTAGGACAGTCAAAATGACATGAATTCATATTAAGTGCCATTATACAAAAATAGAAGGAAAAATATAGTATTGACATAGTATGGTAATATAATATATCTAGAAAAAAATAATAATGTACAAAATGCAGAGGGAAAACCTCTGCAATAGTTTGATCAGGTTTTTGAAAAATTGTTCTTATTAAAGCCCCATTTAGATCGGGGTATATACAATACGTGTAGCCTGTCATTTTCAAATTATTCATTAAAAAATGATATTTTACGATACCGTTTATTTGTCAACACCAAACCGCTTGAAAAGCGGAAGGTCCCGAGTTCATATCCCGTTTGCGGGAACAAACCAAAATATGAGGGCGAGCTAGGCGTGCCGCCATTTTAAGACAAACAGCAAATAAGTAAAAAAAGTTCGATTGTTTACGAAATCCGAATATTTTGTTTGATTGTTTTTATAAATGTTTTGTTATTTGCTTACCGCAATCAAAATCACGCGAAACAAACGTGGGTGGTGTCAAAATAAGTGAATCACGTGACCTTTGCCTCCAGCTTTAGAAATTGTACTTAGGACAAGTATATTCATTCTGATTTCCGTTGTGAGACGTTCTGCTTTAACATTAAATCGCTGACTGATGATGATGCCAGTAATACTTTGACACTTCTTGACGTTTTCATTATTTGAGTATTTTATGATTATGTTTACATTGTCCCCTAAAGCCACTTATATATTTTACTGAAAGTAAGATCAGCCATCAAAGTAGTACTTATTACATCATTTACCTCTATCTATACCCATCCAACCATAGACACGACAGATAGTAACACGTAATTGCCACCGACTTCTTTTACCACGCACGGTTTTCGATTACCTTTGCTATCTTACCTTGTGCGGGCTTTGAACGGGTCATCTCAGTTATTCTACTATTCCTACCTCCCATAAGCATCATTCGATGGACCATTAGACATTTTGATCCGATGGACAAAATGATCGAGGTATCACCTTGGCTGGAAAGTTGAGGATATTCGGTTTCCTATTACAAGCTTTAAAGCACGCAATCTTAGTTAATGCCAAATATATAACAGGTGTCAGAGGACGATCAGACATGTTAGCAGTAGCATTTTGAAATGAATTAAGTCAGTGAAGATTCGGGTAGCGCGAGAAGGTCATTAAGGGATACCGGATAAGTATAATGAAAGGAACACGGTTAATGCATGCGATTAAAAGAGAGCAATCTTGAATTTGACGAGGTCTAGACTTGGCGATTTATAAATTGTTTGTTTATTACAGTGTTATCTGATGACTTAAAAAATATATAAATCCATTGCAATGCACAGTTGCGGTTCGTGTCCTATTTCATGAGTTCAATCGGAGATTAAAAAAGTGAGAAAAAAAATTCCCCCATTTATATATAAATCCTATGTTGGTCTTTTCCATAATTTTGTTTTTGTTTTGAGGAGTTTTATTCACAATGTACATTTGCTACTTAATTTTATTTATTTCGTACCTGTTACTCTGCTTGTATAATTTAAGTTAGTTTCAAGAACGCTAGTGAATGACACGGATGTGTCGAAACTCTTAGCACAGTAATAAATGCACATAGTGGATATAACTTTTCATTACAAAATCCGATAGTCGCTGCGCACGCGGGAAACTAACAGATTCGTAAAGGTTTGCACGTTTTCACAGTTCGCCACTGAAGTGTCACGAGTTTGGGATTGTATTAACTATTTCTTAGAACAGAAAGTCCCATAGTCGCTGATTTCAAAACGTACTCATGGTATTCATTTTGGACTCGTTCTCGAGCAGTATTAATACGGACGGGTGGTTTTTTTTACACGGAATTTTAATATAGCGTTCTGTTTTATACACATAGCTATAAAAACTATGTATATTTAATTTACATATAAAATGCAGATAAAGATTCAACTCTATTGAACGGATGATTTTTGAGTTACTTTCAGTCTTACAAAGATCGTGTGCTGTCCAAGTCGATTGTACCTTTTTCAAATATCATGGAATTAACCATTACATAAAATTATCTGAAGGTACTACTTTTATTTAATTTTACAAGTCACGATTACTTCTTCAATTACCTTGGAGTTACCTTTTTACCACCATGGATCGACGCCTTCTCGCCATGATACCTTTAAAATTAGATTGCCATCTTTTTTTGTATTTTCCACAAATCTGTCTATTTTCGTATTTCTTAAATTATTTTTTTGGTCTCGTCAATGGCCTTCTATTGCTCCTCAATTACCGGCGTTTTCTGATCGTGAACTTGGAGGTCTGGACTTGATTGGGTATTTATTTCACCAAAGTTGTTTCGTTCTCAGTACGGCCTGTTTCTTTGTGTGGACAATTCGGTTCGGGAACTCCTTCTGTAGGTTTCCAGACAAAAAATAATTGATTGGAAATTATCCCGTTAATACGAAAGATTTTATTGCTCTTTTGAAACAGTTTTGTCAAATGATTCACGATGTTGTCATGAAAATATGATGATTGTTACCCCATTTCACTCTCACACATTCTCTCTGCAAGGCTTGTCAGAGAGGATGGAACACTGTGACTCTGTCTTGACAATTTTTTTCACATTCAGCTATAGTTTTGACATTACGTCACTCTGGTTGGACAGGGTTCTAACTTCACATTACCTAGTTCTGAGATATGAGGTGTCAAAGTTTGCAAAGACGATTTCTTTTAATCTATTTATATTATTGTTTAATTTTGATATTCAAGTATTTTAGTTTAACATATTCTCAAAGAAAACAATTAAATAGGACGTATAATCATATAATCGAACCTTATCCAACCAAAGTGATGAACTGAACTGTGCATAGAAACTGTCAGATACATACAATATGACGATTGCACAAGGTTCTAAGTGATGTTAAAACCATGTATAATAAATGGATATTTGAAGTGCTTGATGTTAGAACTTCGTCATACAAGTATCTCCGAAAATATTGAACAGATGACTTTGAAAATTATTTATGTTATAGAAATGAGCAAAAGAAATGGTTTTGCGTTCAAAAGTCATTTTTGCAAAATACGGTTTGTTCAAAAGAAAAGGTGAATTTCAATTTTTTTCGAAAAGTATTTATTTATTCATCAATATCCATTTTCTCCCCTTCAAAGTAATCCCCCTTAGATATAATGCACTTATGCCAGCGCTTCTTCCAATCCTCGAAGCACTTCAGGAATGCGCTTTTCGGTATGGCCATCAGCTCGTTCTTCGATTCTGACTTTATCTCATCAATTGTGGCAAAACGCTTTCCTTCCATTGGTCTCTTCAGTTTCGGGAATAGGAAAAAGTCGCAGGGAGCCAAATCTGGTGAATACGGTGGTTGAGGCATGATTACGGTGTTGTTTTTGGCCGAATAATCACGATCAAGCATTGATGTGTGAGCTGGTGCATTATCGTGATGCAAAATCCATGATTTGTTTTTCCACAATTCCGATCGTTTGAGCCGTATTGCTTCACGCAAACGTTGCATAACTTCCTTGTAGTATTCCTTATTAACCGTACGACCTGTTGGCAAGAACTCATGATGCACCACGTCATTGTAATCGAAGAAAACGGAGCAAAACCTTCACATTTGATCGAACTTGGCGTGGTTTTTTCGGTCTTGGCTCTTCTGGCCGCTTCCATTGGGATGATTGGGCCTTGGTTTCGACGTCATAACCATATATCCACGTTTCATCACCAGTTATGACCCTTTTGAGCAAATCTGGATCGTCGTTGACGTCATTCAACAACTCATGAGCGATACTAATGCGACGTTGCTTTTGCTCACAATTTAGCAATTTCGGAAGAAACTTCGCTGCCACACGTTTCATGCCCAAAACATCCGAGAAAATTGCATGGCATGAGCCGATTGATATGCCAACATCCTCTGCAACTTCCCTATCCCTAATAGTGATTCGACGATTTTCCAAAACCATTTTCTTCACTGTTTCGACGTTTTCTTCGTTTGTTGACGTGGTTGCAACTCCAGGACGCTCATCGTCATTAACATCTTCTCGGCCTTCTGTAAAGCGCTTGTACCACTTTTTTGAGACAAAGTAGACTCGCCAAATGCCACAGTCAAGATTTTAAGTGCGTTGGAGCACTTTATTCCATTTTTAATGCAAAATTTAATACATATTTGATCCATTTTTTTCAACAGTAAAAAATCGAAGAACACACAAAAACGTGACTAACCTTTCAGTTGTCAAAAACAAACCACTAATCCAAAATGGCTGATAATGCTAACATATGATAAACATAAGTGTACCAACATAACAAAACAAAAAAAAATCGATAATCGAATGTACATAGCCCGCGAAAATTCAAAATTCACCTTTTCTTTTGAACAAACCTCGTATGTCAGTTAGAACCCTATCTAACCAATGTGATGATTATCCGATTTATGTACAATATTTTTAATTCTCTTGATTGTGTCGTATCTTCCCGGTACGTCCCCGACTTCGTTGATTTCCACCACACAATATTATTTCAATACTCTTCTCTCCGTTCATCCTCTATACGTGTTCAAACATCTAATTTCATTTTTATTTTATTTTATTAAGCTTGCACCTTTTCCGGTCTTCCCATTATGAATTTCGTCATATGTGGTTTTTTTTACCATACATTCGCCTCAGGGTTCTTTATTTCCACTAAATTTGTACTTCCTATGTCAGTTCCATGACTCAATTCCAAATATATCAGATACATTATCTATAAAAATGATCCTAATGTTATATCTAGTGTCATCGAGTGTTGTCTCCTCTTTTGCTTGACATAACAATAATATCTTATTCACCAAACCTACCTTGATTGGTATCAGAACACCACTGTGGACTGCTGCAAATCTTATCATACCCTGTTTTTTTATGGCTCAATCGATTCTTGCATCTTGACACTTTCTACACACCACAAACTGCATGTGAGTGCATTCCAAAAATAAATATCGCATCTTCGTGCAAGGTGAAAGTTTAATTTATGTATTTAATCTCTCTCTTGTCATTTCAGTCTCATATTCCCTGATAATTTCGCAACGAACTTCGAATGGTTGTATTTCTGTCACTGTTTTTCACTTATGTCACGTGAAATGATAATATTGGTGTTCGGATATTATTTAATTCCCGGGAGTTAAAATATGTTTACCGAGAAATAAGAGTAGTTTGGAAATCTTCCATGGAAATTATTCCAAGGTTCAATAATAACTTGTTCTAATTTAAAATTTACATGTTTTCTTTAAAATTATAGAAGTCTTAAGAACTGTACTTGATATTGGACTACTTATCAAAACTGAATTCCTAGAAATATCAATAAGGAACTCCAATTCAATTTTAATTTTTTTTTATAAATAATGAAGTTCAAATTTAAATACCAGTATATTTCGTTTTTTTTCTAATCTTTGTTTTCATTGAATAATTTTCAAATTTTTAGTTTTTCGATGACTGTTTTTCGGCCTGTCGGTTTTGAGGTTAAATGTCAAAACAAGGATCACCTTTACCGTACATAATTTTATATTCTATTCATAGTAAACCATAACTAAACTTAAGTAATAACATTATGTACCTTTTTAGAAACTTTAACTCGAAGAATAATAATAGTATTGAGCATTAACATTATCAAAATATCCACATTGACAATTGGTTTGCTCATGAATACTCTAATTTTTGTTGTTAATAGTATTTATTTATATTGAACAACAATTATAGCTTAAAGTCACCCAAATTAAGTTTAAATTTCACCAAAGTTAAAAAATGCATATTTAAAGTACAAAACAAAATCAAAAAACAAAAATCTCCATACTAATCCAAAAACAGAATACACACGTGACGTCAGATGTTCCAAATACAATGGTACCAATGTAACAAGATGTTTTGATGATATGATTATTTATTCATTTAAAATAACGATTTATAAATTCTACTTATAATTGTATATAATAAAACTTATATATTCCGAATTGGCGTTTGCTGATCTATATGAATATATGTTTTTAAAGTTATAATATTTTCACTGGAGTACCTTATTCGCGATAGTAAGTCTTAGATCCAATCAACTCAACTCAATCATAGATAAGCAACGTCATCTGATATCGGAAGGTTAAAGGAATCCATGTACACTCCAGATACTAATTTCGGAGGTCGTGTTTTCTTAGTGTCAGACCTTAAAGCTTGGAATAAATACAGAAAGTCATATCCACAATAAATATGAAACCCGTAAAGCACGTAGTACCAATATTCTAAAGTTCATATACGCTTAAATCAATAATAATTGCTTTGTTTATATTCAAAATATAAAATAATTTAAATTTCATAAAATATAAAATAATTTAAATTTCATAAAATATAAAATAATTTTAATTTCATATAATATAATAAAATTTAATAATGTTATTATTAAGTTCTGCAAGTTTAGTTTTTTATTATTCTGACAGCTGTTTCGGCGTACAAGGCCATTTTTAATCTGCGGTTAATCCACACTGCGACGACTTGCTTATATTTTTTTATTTACTCCGTCCCAATTTTAATCTGGACTATGTTTAAAATGATTTGTTATCGGTAAAACCGATTTAGTTAATAATTTAAAATCCTTTATTGTGAGGTACTTTGCATTTATAATGTGTTTTCCCCGTATTAAATGACAATATTTTCTTAATTGATTTGTAATGATGTTAATGCCATAGCCTTATTTAAATGCGTTATGTTGTTTGGGTCGTGTGAACATACTGAGTAGTGGGGAATAAATAATTTTCGTTCATTTATTAATTACCAATTGTTCAAGTAAATAAAAAAAAAATAATAATAATTAATGGAGTTCTACGAATTAAACACAAAAACAATTAATACTGTTTTAACAGTAAAGAAGTTTTCTAGTTTTCTGTAGCTTAGTTAGCCAAGTATTATTGTTCTTACTAAGAATTTTGTGGGGATAACACGAATTGTTGAAAGATAAATGGACACTCGTTTTTGCTTCTTACCAATTTTTACATTTTTGGTACCAAATTTCGTCTGCGATATATTTGTTCTTATCTTCAATTAATCTGACAACGTCTTCTTTGATAGATTTACGAATGAATTGTTTATTTATGTGCCTGACAATTTCAAAACCTCAATAAGGATACAACAGAATTTAACGTGCCACGAAACACACCTTCAATTTGGCTTCTTCCTCAATTAGCATACACAGGTGCATACCTCCTCCTTGTTAATCTGTTAAACGCACCTCACCAAAAAAAAAATTCAATATCCTATATACTTTACACCTTGACATAATATTTTGGAACCTTTTACCTTAGTGCCTTAACGCCCAAATTCATCGACGTTCAATTTTTCAATGTGCCTTTTCCTGAATTTCGTTGTCCTCTTTTTACAGAGTGTCTTTGTTTATGTTGCTTCGTTGAATGCACCTCTTCAAAAAATACTTTACTTTAAGAAACCTCCTTACGAGTAGTTAATTATCAAGTTCATCCACTTGATCAACATTATCAACAAAATTAATAACATATTTTGTATTTTTTTTTGTTTTTCCGATTTGAAATATCATCTTTCTGCAAAATGTCTTCTTAGGCATGATAAGGAAAATGTCTTGAGGCACCTTATCGAAAAATATCTTCACCTTGTTACCATTATATCGTTTTCTTTTTACCTAACCTTCTTCCTAAGTGTCTTGTTAGTATCTAGTTATCACTCAAGTACATTCGTTTGATCATCTCATAAAAAATATCGATTTCTGTTCTTGAGTATGTTTTGCTTTTCTTTGTTTTATTGTGGTGTTTTTACTAAGTCTCTTCTTTGTATTGTTGAGTTTCTTGTTTCGTCGGTGTCGGCTTTTCAATATGCGGATCACACCTGTGTTGTATTTCACCTTGAAGGCTGGTACGTCTCTCGGTACAAATCATGATTTCCGATTATTTCGCGACTTCGGAGTAATGCTAGCGAGTGTCAGGCCGACCCGTGTGAAAATATAGACAGCTTTATTGGTATTGTGTCATGTCATTAAAAGAAAGTGCGTGTTTGTCCTTCTCTGACTAATAAACATTTTAATAACGCACGTGATTGTATTATCCTTCATCCTTAAAGGCTGCCTTTACAGGGATATATATAGCATTAGATGTCATAACTGATGTATATTATCTAATAACGTAACTTAAATACAGGTTGGAACGGAGGGAGATCTCTAATGGCGGGATAATAATAATAATAATACTTGGACGACTTGTATAGCGCCGTTTTTTTGAAAAATCACCTCAAGGGCGCTGTAAAGGAATAGAGTTTTTTTTTACCAACCCTGCGTATATTTCAACCGTGTCTTCTGTCCTTGGGTCTTATATTTTCTAAACAATTACTCTGCTGTATTCATAATGTATTAGTTTATTGCAGTGCCTTCATTTTTCGACATCTAACCATTTATCGATTCTACTTAATTTCATTAGCTTTAATGTTAATATTTTCGCGCAATTTTTATAACATACTCAAGGCCGCTGTACAAAGTCAGAAAATATCTTAGCTAAGAGTTGAAACATAAATTTAGAAAAAAACAATTTCAATTTTTTGGTACAGGGGGCTTCCTCTTAACGGCATATGGTAAGCCTTGAAAATTGACATGAAACTACATTAACGCCCCCTAGTGGCTACAGTCGTTTGTAGTAGGAATTTTGACCTAAATCCACCTTCAAAACCTTTCACGATAATTTGCAAGATGTCAGCATATTCGGTATATATGGCATTTTCGAATTCCAAAAATGATTGTTAATTTTAGGTATGAATGGTAAATTTGTCACCTTCCACATGAGACCTGGTAGTGTAATGGTCAGAAGACTTGCTTTCTATTCGGACTATCTGGGTTCGATTCCCTTCCGTTCTAATGTTTTTTTTTTTTTTTAAATTTTATACTATTGTATAAATTTAAATTAATTTAAAAATGTAAATGTTTATGTAAATTTTATTGGGAAAACAAACTATGAATCTCTGAACGCAAATGGAGAATAGTTCAAATAATGCGTTCGCTCGATTAAAGACGGAAATTTACGAACGTCTCGCTGATTCGCCGAAGTGAACACGAATAAATGATTAAAATAACCACCGTGGCGCTGCGTCGCTCGACTAATGACAACTTTCTGTAGCGAAATAAAAACGAAATTTGTGACTTGACAAAAAATAATAGGTCAATTCTAATTTGATGATGCATGTTAATTTTTCTTTTTACTGTGGCCGTTTTTTTTTTCGCCTTTTTTATATTACGTATTTATTGTGTTTCGTAAAACTCCATTTAATTTAATTTTTAATTTTAAGAAAATAAATTTAATAGTGTTATTAAAATCTGCAGATATTTTAGTTTTTATTATTGTGATAGCTGTTTCTGCGTTCAAAACTATTTTCAAAGGGTTTTGAACGTCGAAAAAAGCTACCACAAAAAATAAAACGGAGTTCTACGAAACACAGTAAGTACGTAACATAAAAATGGCGATAAAAAACGGCCATAGTAAAAAGAAAAAATAATGCAAATATGCATATTTTCAATAAACTTAATTGAATTAAAGCTGAAAAAAAAATACATATCCCTACCAGGGAACGAACTCGCGATCTCTAGATATTGATGGACGAGTGCTATTTCTAAAATATAAGTGCTGATCAAACGTTGGTTTTAGTCAGTTGAGGACTTTGAATGTTTTTTGTATTTTACCCTTTATTAAAATTTTTGTATTTTACACACTTCAGTCGGGTATTTTTTGCGGTCGTTGAAAATAAAGGTCCCGCGCGAATTTCTTTAATTTGTTTTAAATCGCTATATCTTCGAAAACAATACCTTACCTTTCCCGCACGTAAAAGTTTTCTTCGCTAACACCCACAGTTCCTATAAATACGTCATCGTCATCTTACGTCAAATAAGTTTTAATAAAAAAAAATAACAATATTCATGGGGATTGAACTCTGACCCAGCGATTGGAACGCCACTATCCTAACTAGACCACCAACTGATATAAGAGTTGCGACAAATTTAATCTTTTTAAGAGAAATTAAATAAATTTTACATGCAAGTTTAAAAATGAATTCCTGACATGTATTTTAAAAAAACGTTAGTTCGCGTTCTCACCGCATAGCAGATAACGTTAGGCAGCACCTGACGGCCAAATAATTCTTTGATTTATAAACCGACCTTTCTGAATTAAATGGGGGTTTAAAAATCTCAAAATACTTTTAAAAACGGGAGAAAAATAATTGCCATCATCTGCGAGTGAGTTTTTTTAAATAAACTTTACGAAACTTTTTTAAGGCGCATTTAAAAAAAACATGAAGGTTAGTGTTCATAAAAAACTTAAACTGCACCCAACATTTATTTTTTATTGGAATTTTTATGACAGCAAGTTGAAGAAAAACGTTCAAAGGATTTTTTGAGGATATTCAATATTTTGTAAAACATACGTAGAACGGTCAGAAAAAGTTTACATTTCTAATTTGATTTTGATGAATGCTAAACCTATATAAATTTTTAAAATATGTAACTCATATTTTTCTCTTTATAAACATCATGTTTATCGTATTGCGTAATAATATTATCATTATTTCGAATTAACAAATTATTCCTCTCCACCTTAAAATATGGTTGTGAACTTTACTATTTACACATAAACACAATATATCAACTGTTAAGAGTTTTGATCTGAATATTTTATGTATCTAGTTCATTCATGTGGGAGATAATTCCAAGCTTTCGGCCCCGATCTTAGTAGCTGTATTAACAGATGTGTCGCGAGTTCTCTGCCAGGTAAATCCCCGAACATTGCACAGACAACATAAAATTTCCCATTTATACTGGTGTAATTGGAAGGAATTCAACTATTTCAATGTAGTTTGTTTATTTGTCTTCTTTTAAAAATACATAATATGTTAGGTTATTTAGTGTAAAGCGCACTTGTAGTGATCCATCACAAAACTATAAAATGATATAAATTATGGTTTATTATTAGGAGTTGTTCACAGCTTTAAAAATTTGTAAATGACAATTTCAGAAAGTTAAAATAATATAATATTTCAAACTGTTTCCCAATTTGGTATACGTTAATATGTTTCACTCATGGCACCCAATTCCGAGTAAAGGCAATAAACAATCGTCTTTACTCAACTCTTTTGTCTCAACAATTCTTTTATTATTTCGTTTGCGTTTAGGACAACGCCTTAAACTTACGGTGAAAGTTCTCTGAAAAGTAAAGCTTGTTTTGAACTTGCGCGATTATTATTTATTATTCATGGTCACTTAGATTTCTACTGCCAAATTCAATAGACACCTCCAGTTAATTTTATTTTTAAAGGCGTTAAAAACTATTAGCAAAGTGTGATTGCTATTGGAGCGTTTTCAAAACTGTACACAGTTTCAAATTTTTTTACCACTTTTTATTCAGTCTGTAAATTAGTGGTAACAAAAGAAGGTGTTTGTTTCATTCACTTCATTTGTGGCAAGCCACAATGTAATTGATTTTTGCAAATGGAATCGTCCTGGAATCACAATCACGTTCCTGAAAACACAGCCCTCTGCCCGCATAATTAAATTATTGTTAGATTGTTATTATAACAGTAATAGTGCATCAATAAATGATTATAAGTGTTTCATTGTAAGCAATCCGGATACCGTAACAACTGCATTGGTGACCCCGACGTGATTTTTTTAAATTTTTTATATGAATACCGCACAAGAGTCCCAAACTGCTCCCAACCGTCTGGAGTTAGTGAGAATATGGCATTCCCAATTGGGGAATGTTGTGAGGCTGAAGGTATTGGGGAGGGGAAGGAGAAGGGGAAGAGGAAGGTGGAGAAATACCTGGCTATTCAGATCTGGTCACCAAACACGGCTAAGAGCCATTTCAAGCAACGTTTCAATTCTGAATGGTGGTCTTTCACCAGGGCGATACTGAGAGTATCTTCCACTCTTGAACGTTCGCAAATATACTATATATTATTTTTAAATGAATTAATTGTGAAACAACACATATTAATTAAATAAAAATTACTTGCGCGCGCCGGGATTTGAACCCGCGACCTTCGGATTCGTAGTCGAGAGCCTTACCCCTCGACTATTGAGGCCGATTGAATAAAATGCCGCGAGAATTCAACTCTCAGTTCGCAGCTGATATTCCAATATTGCTAGCAGTTAAGTGTGGCCAGCGTATAAACATATTTTGGTCCGATTATAGTGCTGGGGTACACAGATTTGATCATATTTCAAATTTTATTTGACTGCCAGCCAAATACCTGCGCTCTTAATAATCTAGAAGGCATTATTTCACCCTGAACGTAACTAAACTAATCATTACGTCATTTCTCCCAGGGGGTAGACAGAGAAATCCACAAATTTGTTTTTTCACACTCTCCTTAATATATTCTACATTCATGTATCGTCTCATAGATACATACTCTTTTGTTATTGCATCTCTTGACATGATAAGACTCAAGTATTCGATTCACTCGATCGTGTAATGTCTTTCTGCGTCGTTCTCGACTTCTTATTCCACCATCTTCCGCGTCATATATTCTTCTGACACTATTTTCTTCCGCTCTACGCACCCCTTTCTTAATATTTTAAAACTTATCTCCTCATCACGTACGTGGTTTTTACATAGCATTTAATATTTTTTCGCCCTTCCTCTGCCATCATTGGTGTTGACTTTATAACTCCATAACGTCAAAACGTCAAAGTATTTAGAAGCGACTTCACCAGAGAACAAACTGAAAACAACACTTACCCAAACAATCCATCTATTCTCAACATCTTGTCTGTTTTAATCACCTAAATTTCTCTCTTCCATACTCAAAACTCGCAACGATCCTCAACATCACCAAGAATCATCATTTACCTCCCCAACCAGACCTCGTTAACTCTTCTGCGTTCATTTTGCTGACTTCACTGCCATTAAACGTTTGCTCCACCATCCATTGTGCACCGCTCTGAGTCACACTGTGGGGTCTCCACCTCGCCTAATCCTCTGCAACGAGCCCTGTAGTAAAGCCTACCAGACTTGGTCTCAATAAAGAAGACTGCCAAGTCACTGCCGGTCTTCTTCTTCTATTGTTGAAGCGGCTTGAAGTTGAACCTAATCGGGGGACGCAAGCGTTAATTGGAGTTTAGTTTGAACAATCAACATGCTATCAACTAAACACCTGTTACTCGGTTCTGACGAGTTAACTAATTAACCATCACGCCGTTTCTCCGCAGGGGTAGGCAGAGGGGATGAACCACCACACTTCTCTGTATTGGCACATTCATACATCATCTCATACATACTCTCTGTTATTCTGACTATTGACATGACTCAAGTATTTTTCTTCCTTGGTCTTTCTTCTACCGTTCACTTTCGCATCATTTGTTCCCCTTACTCCGTTCATCTGCTCCATATTTATGTCCAATTCATCTAAGCGTCTATTTCTTAAAGTCTTGTTCATCATGCTTTCTTTGGCCTATTATTATATTAAACATGGTTTTACTACACATGCGCCTTAGGAATCTCATTTCTATAGCATTCATTTTACTTTCATCCTTCCTCTGTCAGTTCTATGCCTGACTTCCATACATCGGGCTTAGTGTCCACACTCCGTTGTGGTCTGCAAGCCCCGGTTCTTTGAATAATTTAACTTTAATTTGAGATTAATTCGAACAATCGACGTGTTAATAATTTCATTTTAAGTCATAGAGCAATATTGTTTAAAGACCTAATTGGTCATAAATATGTATGTCTTTAGTTTTAGGACGCTATATATTTATTGCGTTCGAGTTTCATTTGTAGAACTTCGTTTTTATTTAAAGTTTTAAAAATTTATTTATAATCACAATTTTTTAAAATTTAAAAAACCGTTTATTTATTAAAAAGTTCTCCCAGGTAATTATTATTACCACATATAAAGCATATAAATATATAATTTGTAAGCGGCTTCACTACAGTTTTATAATAATAGGGCGTTAATAAATAAAATAAAATAAGTGTCAGTAGTTAGTTACTAGTTATAAGTCTTAGTTGTCAGTCACTTGTTATAAATCTTTGCTGTAAGTCACTATTTATAAATCTTAGTTGAAAATCATAAATATGGAAACCGGCGTGCTTGTTAGTCAGTTAGTTTACAAATACCAAGAAAACAAGCTAAATTTTATAACAATTATAACACGTCTATGAGTAGATAGTAAGGACATTTTTACAAAATGACAAAAGTAGACAGATATCCGTAGGTATTCAGTAAAAGTAGTAGTGGGATGATCAAGCAAACTTATCATTGATTTGTTACCCGGCGTTATGCGCTTCCGCGGCCGACTACCGGATGAGACAGAAAAAATATGTCCGCTGAATTAATTCATAGAACGTGAGTCGTCATGCTTGATGAGTTGATCGGACCAAGCGAGAAGAGACGCAAGAATGATGTACTCTGTACGGTGTACGAGTACAGTAGTGTCAAGTCAGTCGTTTGGGCCAATCGAGAAGGTTGCCTGGAGGCTGTGCTCAGTACAGTGATGTTAAGTCCTCGACAAGGAGCGCAGAAGAATAAACGGATGTAATGATTATATCGTTTGATTGATTTGTTACGCTCTTGATCGGAATTTGATGGGAGGATGAAGTAATGGTACGAAGAGGCTAGGAATTTGTTTATTGATCGAATCTGATCGATTCTCGTGCAATACAAATCATTAATCCAACAAACTTGTGATAATTAAAGACACGAGCGCAAGATGTTCTGTTTCTAATTTTAGTCATGAGCTAATTGATGTCATCATTTTTTCGGGCAATTATTTTTCATTGTTATTATATCTACTGATTATCAAAGGATTGATTCATATGAAGAAAAAAAAACACATATTAATTTAGTATACGATATATATTTTATATATCGAATACTAAATATATATTTTAAATTGTTGTTCCACAGATTACAAATAAGTTTATTTTAAAGATTATTATTATAAATAACTAACAACATTGTTTACATGGTAATAATAGTAGGTACTCGTATGTAAGTACTAAAAATGTTTTTTTTATTATTTGTATAATCCTTTAAGTTTTTTTTTTTTTTTAATTACTATATCCCTAATTGAGAAATTCTCGTGTTTAGAGAGGGGGTACTATTATGGTTTGTTATACATATAATTAATTTCAATAGTAGTAATAATTAATTTTACAGTACAAGATGTTTTATTTTAACATTCTCAATATTTGGGAAGATAGGTATGCAAAAAAGTTTTAAGATTACCCATTTAAAGTGTATACTGTTTTACAAATTTGATTCAATAGCACCATTCCTCTTGTCATGCTATGCTAGAATATCTGTTCTGCCGTGTGGTTTCTTGAACAAGTCGTGGCGACGACTACGGCACTTATACGCCATAGCATTCCAAGAGGAATGGGCTCTCAATGACGTTATGCACTATATGAAAGATTTGCATAACGTCTGATTTCTAGGCTAATTTCATTTGGTCCCTCAAATAAGTCTATATGGTGCGCATACATACCCGAGGATTTTTTTCTAGATTTGTTCCGGCATATTTAAATATACCATTTTATGAAACAAAACACTGATTTACCCGTACATACTTAATTCGTGGTATTCACCATTAATGGTTTTAAAAGAATATGCCCGTGTTTAAAATTATCTTTTCTCGTTTCGGCTGTCGTTTCATTCCTCACCTGTTACCACCTTTAAACATAGTAGTAAATCATTAAACGCCACACCATTCTCCAGATCTTAGCGTTCCGCCCCTTCAGCAGAAATTAGGGTTAGGGATTGCAACCTTGAGCCGTTTTGGAATATCCACATTTTCGGATTTCTTGAAACTCAAAATCCGAATTTTTTGGAAAAGAAAATATTCAAAAATTTCTTATTTTAATAACCGAAAATAATAAAATACGAGTATGTAAAACACATGAACAAGTGCCACTTATTTGGGTACATTATCGTGTTCGAATATATGCATATATAATTACATATTAAGTTCCAGACAACAAAAAATTCTATATGAATAATAATTTAAATTAATAATAATTTTTTTTCTATATGAATAATATTTTCAGGCTAAAAAATAATCACACTTTGAAGTACTAAATCTTGCATCTGTGTATAAATTGTAAATTTAGTTATTGGACAATTACAAACATTTTTTTTACAAATTTATTGTAAATCAAATTTAATAATGTTGTTATTAATTTCTGCAAGTATTTTTTTTTTATTATTGTGACAGCTGTTCCGGCGTTTAATGGCTGGTAAGGCGTTAAATGGATTTCGACGAATTAAACACAAAAATAATTAATATATTACAAACATTATACTAATTTGCTTATCCATATATTAGAAATGTCTACATATTTAGTAGTGCGTGCTTTATTAGCTTGTGGACGCGTTTATTTCACATGAAATTGCGATTAAAATATCTTTTTTTAATCCGGATTCTAATCCACTGTTGAAGAATCCGGAAATCTGATTTTGCAAATCCGGATTATCCGAATTGCAATCTCTAATAAGGGCTAATGGGGCCACTCGTTGACAGGGGTTACCTTGAATTGTGTGTTTGGGGTCATTGGAAGAAGTGCAGAAAACTTCATCATACATCATTAAACGAAAAAGAAGAATCTTTTGTATAGATGTACTTGCCTGTGTGGTTGGGGGCGTCGCAATATTACTGCCGCTAACGCATAGGTTACGTGTTAGTTACGTTAACGCAAGGACAGTGATAAATGGTAACTAAATTACTGTCCTGAGAATAGTGATAAGTGCTGCCCATCAGTTGTTTTGTAAACTCTTGTATTTATAGTAAAATTTGATTGTGTGTCTGTTTGAACATCGCGGCAATATCCTCCTCCTAACTACAAGGATGCAGAAGGAAAGAAGTGAGGAAGGGAAAGTTCTATAAACATTATTATTATTCATATCTGGTTGCTAAACATTGCTACAAGCCATTTGACAACCTTGACCCCGAATCCAAAAATCGTGTGTTCAAAACCTTGCCCTTGTAAGAAGTATGTCATTTAATTATTATAGATAGTTTCAATAAAAAAATATATAGTACTAGCTGAAGCACCTACCCGGTGTTGAGCAAGGTTATGAGTGGTTTGGAGTAAATTTTTGAGGTTGTCAGCCCTACCCCTACCCCTAACCTAGCAATTATTTTGAACGTCAAGTGTACAAAATTCCTCAAGAAGTACCAAAATTCTCCTTTATAGGGTGGGAAAGGGGGATGGGGGTGGTTTTTAGAAATCTTATGTAGACAGTGACCTTCCTGTTGTTTTGAAGGTCAAGTTTGCAATATTTCTTCAGGCATGTAATTAAACTGTAGATTTGTATCCAAAACAAACAAAGATGAAAAGATGTTAGTGTTAGTATATGGACCTCGTTCCAGAGTGATTTTAAGTGACAATCATTTAGAAACGATGTGTTACTTGTAATGTGGTTATTGACTAAATCTAAATAGCCATGTATTTCCCAGCTTTAACAACATACCTCAAATTTCTGTCATAGTCCCACTGGCTCCGGGAACTTTTATTTTAACCTCAATTTCATCTAGAAGGGTTCACCTAGATTGCTACAAGTCAATGTGTGATGTTTTGACTGCTCCGTTTGTTGATCTGATTGGTTTGAGTCAAGTCAACACTCCTGAAGCGTCACTGCATTTTTACCATTGACTCCCCAACTCACTAGAGCCTGTGATATGCGAGGATGGGCTGATAATCATACAAAGGAAGGGGTTTGGTCTGCAACCTGTTCAAACAGCTTTTTATCTTGCTCGCATTGTACGGTTCACATTGATTCGTAGTACAATGATTTACTGTTATACAGTTGGTTCACCCCGAGGCGAAAGATTAAAAAATATTCAAGTATTTGTGTCATTCAGGAGTTTTTTTTTCTTGCATTCAAACATTTTTATCATTTACAATTAGCCTACAATCTACGCAAAAATTCAGATTGAATGCCGTGCAATTGTGTCTTGGTACGTCATACTCTGCTTCATTTCGACATAGCAGTAACATATAATAATATATAATATGGACCTAAAATTGATCCCTGTAGGACCCCGATCTTAGAACTCTTTTGGACCTGCCATGTATTTCAGGTTGGGTTGGGTTAGGTTGGTTTAAAAAGTTAGTAAATGCTTCCATTTCGGACATTTTCCAATTAGCCATTTTCGGGATTTTGCTATCTTACTCGTACACCGTGTTTGACGTTCACACCGCGAAGATAACTGACTTTATACAGTAATCTAAGAAATAAAATAATTGCCACCCTCTTTTTGCATTTCACCACTTGGCTTGGTAGCTCAATCTTCCCTAAGCCGGCTAAGCCTTCTTTTGTTTCCTTCCTTTTTAAAATTTTTATTCTTATCCCTCCCTTCTTTTGTTCTTCTATTCTTCTCTACATATCTGGTAGGCCGCATTAGGAAATGAAAGATTTTGCTAATCTTTGATGCCGATGTTGATTTAGCTTTTAAAACAGTAGGCTTAGGGGTGTAATATGTCTTACAGCTCTCGTATTTCTTTCTGTGATAGCTAAAAGCTGTTAGTCGTGTTTTTTTTCTTTTTTACATACGTTTCTAGGTGCCTAATTCAAAATATTTTTGTCATTCTATCCAATATGAGGTTTTTTTGTGAAATATAACCCTAAGGACGGTATACGTAGCTAAAATTCAGTCAAAATAATAGTTGAATTGCCATAAAATGTTAACGTTGTGGAGTTTTAAATGTATTATTTATATTTTTTACTGTTGTGTCAAGTTAAGAGCGAAACTAGAAAAGCGACAAAAATTGCCGGATTACGAATAAAGGTCTATTTACATCTACCAGCACCGCGCAGTGCAGAACAGTACAGTGCAGGGACGGCGCAGACGCGAGTATTCACATTACACCGTACACAGACGCGGTTTCAACTGTCAACTGAACTATCAACTGAGCGTTAGCGTTCTCCACAACATGTTTGAGGATTTTATAACCCATGTTCCCTAGCCAATTTAATGAATTTTTCTCTGTCCATCTTCTTGGTTGTAGCAATATATGCGTATATTGACGCCAACTGACGGTGACAACAATATTGTGGCGCTAACAGTGATGCGTTCATACTAACTGCGCATGCGCAGACGTCACCAGCAGCCACTAGCACCACCAAAATATTCTAGCCGCCGATCTCATGCGTGCGCTGAAACGTTACTAATAATATATTTTTATTCCGGTGTGTGGGAGGTTACTGCAGTTCCACACATTCCATGTAAATACACATATATAGGTTTATAAAAATATAATAGTAGATAAATGATATATGACGTTACGCTTACGTACGCTGTAATATGAATGTGTAAATGGATAATGTAAGCAACTAATGTTGTCGTATCTGTACTATACTTTTCTGCTCTGCGGGGTGCTGGTAGATGTGAATAGACCTTAACCCCGCAGAGAATTGGACCCGCGAAGCCTGGGTGGAAACCCTACGCATTTGTTCACTCGGCTACTAACCGTTTAGGTAACATATCGAAAGAATTGAAAGCATTCAACGTAAAATATTTAAGCATATAAATTATAAATTTATTTTACACTTTGAAAATAACACAGAATCCTTAAAATTCCATAACTTCATCACGCTTCAAACGCGACGCTTAATATTTGATCAAATCTTGTTATTTAAAATTATGAATATTAAATAGTCTGGACTCGCCAGAGCACATTAACTTTATAAACATTCACATACCATCAAGACCAATCAAACAAACAGATTTTTTTTATTTGCCCGCATGCAGGACCAATCTTAGGATAAATTCTCCAATTCCCCTTATTTGTACGTAATATAACGCACAATTTCACAATATCGACATTCTTCACAAAACTCTTTGAAAATATCGAACCTAAGTAATAAAAAGCACGAGTATAAAATGTATCGAGGGCATCTCCTATCCCGATCCTATTTTTCTCTTCCTCTCCCCCTTCCTTATTATTATTATTTTTTAATATAACGTTTGTACTTAACCACTGTTAGCACAAGAAACCTTTACCTTTCGTTAAACTTCTTTTCTATATAAATTTGTATTAAAAGCTGTTTGTTTCTTACAAATCAATTTTAATAAAAAAATACTAATTTTCAATATATTGTATTATTTATTTATAGATATGATTTTCGAAAGTCATCAGTTTAAAGTTACGCTTTGAACCCTGTCGAGTCTGTCATTCGGTTCATCTCGCTTATTCCGAGTCGGTGATCTGGCGGGGTTATTTAATGGTTTAACGGAAGACATAATCACATTGGCAGGTGTTGGCCGATGTTTAGACACCGAGTCAGTTCGACACGAGCTCTACAGAATTTATCATTATTTTATTCACACATACGTCCTGTAATCCGTATAACACGGCATAACAAGTTTTTCCCGTCCATGTGTTTATTTATCTAAATTAGCATATAATTTAAGATGATCGGATTAGTGGCCAGATAACTAGTCCCAGAGCGTCCGTTTCTTTTTTTTTGTTTTCTTTGTACGGCCTCACTAATTCTATTCTGGTAACATTTACCACCTCTTCAAAAGGTGCAGTAACCAACAAATAATCCGTTTCAGCTTTATTTTTATTACTATGTTCCTTTTTGGTGGTTTTAATCCTTTTCTTCTCGGCAGTCCTGAGATCGTATGAAGCAATTCTTTTCTAGTAACATTCCCCACGTCTTCAAAAGTAATATTTACGTAATTCCAACACATTTCAGCTTTAAAAATAAATCAATTTTTCTCTTTTTGCCGATTTCCAGCTTTTTTTCTCGATGGTTCTGAGATCGTTTGGTGCATTTCTTTACTACTGATGCTCGCCACCTCTTCAAAAGTAAAAATAATCAATTACCAACGCATTTTAATTTCAACAATCATCAATTCTTCCTTTTTACTGTATTCCACCATTCGTTAATTCTTTCCTACCAACATACGTCACCTCTTCAAAAGATCCATTTTCCAACTCCAAATCAATTACAATTCTAACATTATCTATTTTTTCTTTTTTACTAAATCCCATCTTTTTTCTACACAATTCTTTACCAGCAACCTTCGCCACCTCTTCAAAGGCTCCATCGATCTGTTTACCAACGATTTCATTTAAAATATTTTTGATTTTACTCTTTTTGGGTGCCAGTTTGTTTCTCTGAGCTGGAATGATGTTAGGTGGGGGAGAAATATGGCCGCCTCACAAGCTTAAATGGACATATTAAATTGTAATGTCGCATACCAGAGGAAACAGAGGCCCCCAAGTCCGTGATCTTGTTGTTTATTTATGCATAGTTGCAACACGTCATTACTTTCGGATGAGTACGCAAGGGGCGATAGAGCTTAAATAGCAACGCAGTTAAATTCTCTCATAAAAAAAATTGATTTATGAAAATACATAATATTTTTTTTCATATTGAACAAATACATAGATCAAATGAACATAACAACATAACGTCATTTTTTATTTATTTATGAATATACATATAAGATATATAAATAATGTTTGTTTACCTAACTAAAACTAACTAACCACCACGTCATTTCCCCGCAAGGGTAGGCAGAGGTGTCGGACCGCCAAACAACTCGATCTTGGCATACACTTCTTGCTTCATTCACATTCATACATTCTCTTCTATTATTCCGACTTCTGACATGGCCCGACTCAAGTATTTGATTCACTTGATCGTGCCATGTCATCCTCGGGCGTCCCCGGCTTCTTCTTCCATTCACATTCGCGTCATACATTCTTCTTACACTCCTTTCTTCGTTCATTTGCTCCACATGCCCAAACCATCTAAGCGTCCCTTTCTTAATCTTACTCATTACGCTTACATCAGCCTTGCATTCTTTACGAATTTGTTTACCTATTGGGTAAATTTGTATCTCAAATTCAAATAAAACACTTGGTTGTAATGTCTTTGTTGGGCGAGTCCATTTTTAATTTTTTGACTTGTTTGTTTACAGTAGCAACTGAAGTGAAAAATATATAAAAATTAACACTTTTAGCACTTTCTGGTGAGTTACCGGGAAAACAAAAATATGGGGCGTTAGCCCACATAAATTACGCCTATTTCCATAAAAAAATGGAAATAATGTAAACCTTTTTTACACTTACAACTTTAGTTAACAGGTGATCACATGAGCAAAGCCGTACTGTAGAAATCTTGTTGTTACACAAATCGACAGTTTTATTCCGAGCCTGATGAAATTTGGGACACTTGACACCTTCAAAACAAGAGGGATTTCTAGAAACCACCCCCAACCCGCCGCCCTAAAGCAGAATTTTGGTACTTGATGAAATTTTGCACACTTGACGTTCAAAATTAGAGGAAAATTACTGACTAGGGTAGGGTAAGGAGTAAGGAGTAGGAGTAGGAGTAGGAGTAGGAGTAGGAGTAGGAGTAGGAGTAGAAATAGGGGTAGGAGTAAGAGTAGGAGTAGGAGTAGGAGTAGGAGTAGGAGTAGGAGTAGGAGCAGGAGTAGGAGTAGAGTAGAGTAGAGCAGGAGCAGAGCAGCGTAGATAGGAGCGGTATAGAGTGGAGGCGATGGTGGAGGGGTAGGAGTAAGGATAGGGATAGGAGTAAGGATAGGGATAGGAGTAAGGATAGGGATAGGAGTAAGGATAGGGATAGGAGTAGGAGTAGGAGTAGGAGTAGGAGTAGGAGTAGGAGTAGGAGTAGGAATAGGAATAGGACTTGGAGTTGGAGTAGGAGTAGGAGTAGGGCAGGGGTAACAGATCACAATCTCAAAACTTTACTCTAAACCATTCATAAACCCGGGCAACGCCGCCGGATAATTCAGGTAGTTTTTTTTTATAAAATCATTCTTATTTCAAAGTGTCTTAGCTCATGGTCTAAAGCAGTTGCGATTCTAAAATATCTAATATTCGCTGACTTTCTACAAGGAACAAGCTGTGTACATTTCTTGATCCCGAATCTAACCGTTCGAAGGACGCTGCGAAAAACGAACAGATTTCATCATTTTTAAGTCGTTTTCGCATTTGCAAACGTCAAAAGAATACTGTTCAACATATTCTGCACGTCTCTGTATACGTCAGAACAGTGGGTGCATCACACTGCATACCAATGGAAAAAGATAAAAGTCACCTACAATAATGCATATCGCCAACTATTCCGTCTACCAAGATAATGCAGCGCTACAGAAATGTTCCTGGAAGGATGAGTGCACTCTTTCAGGGCACTTCTCCGCCACCGCATGGGAAGCCTACGGTGCAAAGTACTCCAGTCCAAGAATACCATCATTACTGCCACTTGTACGCTTATGGAAATATTGCATTGCAAGGTATGCAGGGGTACTGCATACCTTCTGGAATAAAGAACTATTATTATTATTATCATTCTGCTGAAATAAACTTCTGTGACTCCTTCCTCCTACAACAAGGGTCTCTTCAAGACAAGTTTACTCCGTCCTGTCCTCAAAAAACCCTCTACACAACATATCCAAAGATGACAGAGGCCCCTGTGTAGAGTTA
>JAHDVE020003647.1:0-107418 GCA_022606495.2 Halesus radiatus | reverse complement strand
TAATTTTTTTTTTATATGAAATAATTTTAAATAAAAATATTATAATCCTGGTAATTATAGGTAGTAAAATAAGAAAGACGAGAGTTTTTATATTTTTTCAATGGAGATAGGAAAGAGTATTAGATAAATCAGTTTTTTTTTAAATTCTAAATATATTTGTATTTTAGATTTGTATATTTGTTTAGTGTAATTCTCTTATGACCATCTAATCAAAGAATAGGTTAAAGGGAATTTTAGTACCTTTTTATGTGAATACCGCACAAGAATTTCAACTGCTTCCTACCAACAGAAGCCAGTGATACTATGGCATCCGCTAATGGGGTATGTTGTGAGGCTGAAGAGTATGGGGAGAGGAATGAGATGAGGATAGGAAGATGGTGAAGTACCTGTATCTTCAGGTCTGGTAACAAAACACGGTTAAACCGATTTCAAGCAACGTTTCAACTCTAAATAGTGGTCGAGAGTATCCACCACTCTGGAATGTGCCGAAAGAATATTATATATTATTTTATATGAATTAAATCTGAAATAACACCATTTGATTAAATAAACTTTTCTTGAGCACGCCGAGAATCGAACCCATGTCCTCTGGATTCTTAGTCGAGGACCTAACTCCTCGACTAAGGAGGCCGTCTACCTAAATTATATTAAGTGGATTTAAATGACATGTTTAATTTTAGACAGCACTGGAAAGGGAGCTTTTTAAGTAAAGTTAAAATGGGTTTATTGAGGAATTTTAAAGATGTTTAAAAAAACCATTACTCGTTACTTAATAATTATAGTTCCATTGGGTTATCTTAATTTACGTTTTAAATTGAACGATAGCTACAAAAGGATTCCTTTCGGATTTAAATAAAAAAAAATTATTAGTCTTTCATAATGTTCGCAAGTACCAACAGCGCTTAAGCAATATTTTAATTACGGTATAAACAAGGCCCTATTGTTATGAAACTGTGTTGTTTCAGGTTTATTAGACTAATCTTACCATCGTAAATCTGGCGATATTGTGTACCTGTGAGCCAGGAACATAATATTCCGCCGTAATGACTTCTTTCTCTTTGTCTCTGCGATAAAGTTGATGTTTTGTAGAATACTTTCAATCCCTCCATAAACCTTTATTGAGAAGGATTGTGTTTATTAGAACGGAAAATGGCAAAATTAATTGAAAACCTTTCACTTTGCAATGAGAGTTACATTTTATCATCTAGTTACATATTGCGAATCGATAGACAATATTCTGTGCCAAAAATCGACCAGTATGATAATGAATCACAGTTTTTTTTAATAGAAATGATTTTTAAATTTTTTTAAGGATTTTAATGGAATATATACATATTTAAATATTTAATGGTGTGAGAAGGAGATTGAGAAAAATAAACGCTAAGAAGAGGTTTATTTATTGAGCCTTGAAAATAAAGAACATTTTTTTCTCTTTATTTTCTTTTTTGTTTTTCGCATAATTCAAGTGGATTCAGCTTAGAGAGTTCACACGAGTCATCATTTTCATATTATCGACTATTCTTTAGATATTATGTAGGTAGAACTTGACCAAAGTTTTCGTGACAATTATTTTTTAGGAAGAGAGTTTTTTTTAGTTCACTGTGAATCTTTTCCAGTTCTTCGTTGTTCTCACTTATTATAATAATTATTTTTAATTTTTAGTAAATTACAGCATAATTGACTTATAAACATCTAATTAACACCTCCGTTTTAAGAATTTATACAAAGAAACTTACTTTAAGTTGACTTTGAGGTACAATTTTGGGTACAACACCTTTTCGTGGTCGCGGTTTTTAATAGTCAGTAACGCTTCTATAAGAAAGGTAACAATGGAAAGCGAAAAAAAAATTATTACCTCGTTTAAACTTAAACAATTATTACTTAATTCAAAGATTTCCTGTGAAACTCAGATTTTATACCTAGTTATCATGTGAATTTCCTTCAATGATTTTAAATGAATTTAGTAACACACCATAAAAGATCTGTATTAAATTGTCTGGAACATTTCAAATTAATTATAAGTTGAACCATCGTCTAAGAAAGCAAAATCTCGTCTTATTAACTTAATGCACTATTAGTAGTAGGAATTTCGAAAAGCTATGTGATATCTACCCTCCCCCGTAAGCTCCTGCTCGGGGAGCAGGACTCGGGAGGGATGTGCCAGCTTCCAGTCTCCACCCGTCACCCCTGAACCTCCGCCGGCTGCAATGGCAGGAAATTAAATTCCCTTTAAGCGTTCTACGTTCCTAATACCCTTTGAAACGGACGCACTGTTGCAAGTGGTTTATTGACCGACTTCAATTATTATTGGAATCCTCGGAACTAATAAATGTTCCTGGCTTCGAACTGTAAAAGTATTCTTTCTATGTGATTTTTCTTTAATTTGAAGCATTCTTTTCTTATGAACGTTTATAAGATTTTATTTGAAGTACTTTTACAGACAATCATGATATTTTTCCGTGAAGTTAGCTTGTTTTATGAATAGAAGGCACAATTTAAAAAGATTCGACTATCAAGCAATCTAACAAACTAAAAACAACACATACACACGCACACACATATATGCCCCTATAAGATTTTACTGTTATGTCATACGATACATTTCCAGCGCCGTATAGTACTTACATATTATATTATGTTAATTTTTACATTTTTATTAATGAAAAATATTGGTACACACATTTCAACAACATAGTAAACATTTTATATAAGACATCTTAATACACTTCCATTAAAAATATTTCGATACCTTAGTTCAATAGGGAACTAACTCAAAATACGTTATTTTGAGAAGACTGGATTTAAAATTTTTTCATAAAGACCCATTAATATACCATAAAAATAAATGCAACATTTATGTAATTTATCTATCTATCATATCATACGTGTAAATGGCTACATTTGTTAAGATCCAAACGGAAACATTTGACATGTTTCTTCATTGAACTAAGAATGTGCTGATTTCATTATAATTCCATAAAGAATTATCTGACTACATAATTAAGACGAATTATATTAATTTTTTATTTAAATATGAGAAGGGAGAGTTTCTTTATCATTTTTCATCATTAACTCAAAACCCAGAAATTTTGAGCTTTGTCATCATATTAATTATGTCATAGAAAATGCTCGTTTTACGCGTTTCGGTTGTAATTCAAAGCAAGCCGTCTGGCTTGTCTAGATTTAAGTATTGCTCATGAATTCCACAAAACTCGTGATTCCATACGCCCCCAGAATAGAATTCCTGCAAAAAATATACATGGTTTCTGCTATAAAGTTTGGTGTGTCCAACGCCATACAAGATTTATTGCAAGAATATTAACAAGTTATTTGAATATATTTACCGTAATAATTGCTCACTGGTCCGCTGTTCATACACTTAACACGTGAAATATACTCGCATGTGCAAGTTGTTCAACTGAATTATGCAATCCAATCCATTCGAAATATTTATGGTCTAACTGCAAATCCCACTGGCGTTTAAAATTGCATTTCGCAAAACCTGTCTGGCGCGAAAAAATCAAAATGCAAAGTAAGCAGAATGATTAATCATCAAAAAGGGTTAAGTACGTGAATTTTGATTCGGTTTTTTATAATTCTATAAATAGAAATGATTATTATTACCCTTTTGGGGTAAAACAGGATTTTCCAAATTATATTTATTCGATTTTATGAAATAAGGTTAATCGGAGTTTTTGATTTGGAATGTCTTTATTACAGTTAGGTATTTTAATTTATTGTTTTATTTTGACATAAAATATAATATGTAAATAATATCATCATGATATCAAAGGAATCGTTGCGGCACCGATATCAGTAAAATGCCGTTAATATTTTAGCATTTATTAAATGCTGAAATGAAATCGACAATAAATTATTAGGTACCAATGAAAACTTGTGTCTTTATGGTAGAAATATATTTCTGCAAAATAAAAGTTTTTAAAATATGTTTATTTATGTTAACTTTACAATAAATATATATATTTTTAGGTCTGAATCAACATCCATGGCGCTTCGAGATATCCGTTTAACTAAATAAAATAAGACAAAATGCCATACTGTGTCTAATTTCACTTTTTTTATGAAAACCGGTTAGTAAAGCTTGTAAGCGTCCATAAATAATTATTTATGTACTAGTAGCATGATAATCGTTATATTACTGAAAAGCAGATTAAAAAAACACCAATCTGCTTACACGCCATCTCATACAATCGAGACACCTTATTTAAAACAATATGATTAAATTAAACATTGTATGGCTTACAAAATACACACATAATCATTATCACGTCCGACAAAAAAAACGGATTTCATATTAATTAAACGCATCAAAAATCATAATTAAAGACAGCGGCCGCTGAGACAATGAAGACAGCCAGCCGTCAGGACGTGTTTGAATGGCCGCATTGTTTGATTGTTTCGTTGCATATCCACTCAGAAGGGAAATGTAAAAGTTTTTCCATACAAGCACCAACCGGCAGAAGTCTGGAGTCACGTCGGTCTGTACAGTGTGTTGTAGCCTGCCGGGCCGCTCGCCTGATCCTGCATTGTAGGGACTTGAGGACCGATATGTGAGACCAGGCGGGGTCTACTCGCCGGACTGCATTGTGCGGAAACCCAGCTTCCGCAACGGAATGGGCCACTGCGCCATTTTGTTTATTTTTGTCAATTGTTCCATTTCCGGAAACCCGACGTATAATCTATATATGTACCTATAAGTTATTCGCCTCATTGAACAATGTCTGATTTGAGATGGGTAATATTGTACACACACGTGAAAATAAACTGAATGCTTTGGACGTATAAAAAAATAAATATCGTATAACTTATTTAGATAAGAGAAAAATGACAATTATAGGTTGGCAATAAAAAAAAGATTGAGTTGTTTGATTTCACATTTTTAACGCTTTAAAGAAATATTTTAATAATGGTAGGTAAATGTAAAGAGTTTTTATTTGTCAAGAGCCATATGCTCTAGAAAAACAACTATTTAATACATAAATATAAACGTGTTTCTGAAGCGAAACCTCCCTCATCTTTATGACACCACAAAGTAATTTTACATTTATTGAAGAAGTGATTATAATAATAAATTGTCCGGTTACAGTTCAACTGTCATCTTGCGGATATCACAAAGCTTCTCTGATGAATTTAGCTTTGTGTCAAATTCAGTTCGGGTGATATTTTTGATTTAAGTGAAAAATTACTAGTAAAAATAAATTGACAACATTATGCATAAGTATTGTACGTTTAAAACAGATTTGAACACACTTTTTCTACACTGAAAGAACTATGAAGTATCCAACGTTTTCCCTTAGCTTTCTACCCGCGGCTCGTGCTCAACTTTCACTAAAATCTGACGAACGATATTTTGAATGTTTTTCTTTTTACTTCCATCTATTTCAAAGATGAATGACCAACAAAAGCTTTTATCTGATTGAATAAATCTATCTTCTATTTGGAAAATGAAACTATTTTGGAGCTACTGTAAGTTTAAGAAGGCAATTACCGGTCGTATTTGTATTTTTAAAATAAATATGTCGGCGCATTGGTCCGTGAAGTCCTTCCATGTTTATATTGCAATAGGAAACAAAGTCGGGAGGCAGATAGAATGGAGATTGGTTGTGAAGTGAGCAACTTCTATTTAGAATTTTCATATCCACACCCCCTTAGCATTCCCCCAAGTTTGATTCCATAGGGCTGCCCTGTGAAAAATAAAGCAATGCATTATGTAATTTTAAATTCTAACCAGTTTTCAGAACACTATTTTTGTATTTGTTACAAATATTAAACTGACTATAATCAAGAAGATACAGGTAGTCGTGTGTATTTTCCCGATATTTCTTATTTAAATAAAAAAATTTAAACACTATTTAAAAGACTATTTAACCAAGCATAACTTGTTCTTAATAGGAAGTAACACAAGCGAAGAAAATGTGTTTAAATTTAAGAAAAGAAGTGACAAAACATGTGAAGTGTTGTTTTGTAATTTTTGTATTTTGTAATGTTTAATGTGTATTTGTGGTTCATATTATGTTATGTGTTTATATTAGAATATAATATGTAATCATTTTACATATTATGTACTTTTTAAAGGTAAACAGCGGTGAATCTCGAACATCATCCGTTCGACTGCTAGCCGAGCATTCCAACCACCAAGCTATCGTCTAAAAATTGTGGGCGCGTTTCATTTTTTGATTATCAGTTCTGCATAGCATGCACGGAGATGATGGCGAGAGTAGAAGAATTATCCTTCACATTTCATACTAATTTTATCACGCTAAAGCTCCCAACCACTCGTTATAATTTTTTTCCTATGTTGTTATGTAAAATGTATTTTATAAGGGTAAAGTTACAGAATAGCTGTATAAATTTCTAAGCCTAATAAGCGCATATTGTTTGGCGTGACAATGGGGAACACGATACATAGCTTACCTTTGTGTATAGGTAATTGATAACCCATTGAAAAATAAATAAACACCCACTCGTATAAACGCATAAAGATTATCCGTCTTATATGATGTGGTATTAAAGGAAAAAAAAAACAAAGCGTTTGTATAAACAAGATTATTCACAGCATCATAAATATTATGTAACTTATTGATAAGATCGCATAAGTTAAAATAATCGTTATGTAAATAAAATGTTACCATTAATATCTTTATTAAAAATAACAATTTTTTTTTTCTTCGCTTAAATCATTACTTGCTGGCCTTATTGCCAACGACCCTTTAGGATAGTGACCATATTCTTGTAGATATGAAGTATTGTGATACATCTAAGCTCAAGAGTCAGGTCCCTCCATTGGCGTAGATATACTTAAAATATGAATACGCGGTATCCGAAAACCAGTGGTAGAAGCAAGAAAATTGTGAATCTACATCAAACAGAGAAGTAAAATTTCTTTTTTTTTTTGGCAACTATGGGGTGAAAAAATTATTAGAGCTCGATCAGCCCTTGAAAATTTCTTAAATACAGTTAATAGCTGATAGTAATCATGTAGCGATCAAATATTGTGAATACCTCAAAATATTTCTAACTTTGAATTCGAACTACTCTAAAACGAGGGCTCAAATAAAAAAAAAATTCCACAATATCGTCTCCAAATGTAAGGTAGATTGACCAGTCTCTCGCTCATACCACTATTTTCCGGACATCGTGTATATATACATAATTTTTTTGTAATCGAAATTGAACACTAGAAATAACGTAATAAGGAACTCCAGTCCAATTTTAAAAAAAAATTGTCAATAATAACGTTCAAACTTAAATACCAGAATATTTAAATATTTTTTCTACAGTAAGTTTTTATAATTAAAATAATTTTCAAACATTAATTTTTCAAAGCCCGTCAAAATGCTTCAAATCTATGACCGGTCGGTTTTGAGGTTAGAATGTCAAATGTCAAAACAAGGATGAGCTTTACCATACATAATTTTATATTTTATTCGTGGTAAACCACAACTAAACATAAGTAATAAATTATTTACCTTTTTAGAAACTAATTAAAAAAATAATTATAGTATTGAGCATTAACATTATCATAATATCCGTATTGATAAGTGGTTGAATGACCAAATTTCTTTTATTAATAATAGTTTTTATATTGAACAACAATTATAGAGCTTAAAGTGATCCAAATTAAGTTCGTTCTAATGAGATGATTTTTTATTAACTTTTAAATAACGATTTATAAATTCTACGCATAGTTGTATATAATAAAAAGTAGTATATTCAGAATCAGCGTTTGCTGATCTATATGAATACATATTTTTAAATCCAGTATATTTTTCACTAGAGTTCCTTATTCTATAATTATATCATATAAAAATGAATATAAAAATTAAGGTATTACGCTGTTATTATGTCATAACGCATGAGCATTATTCGTATTGCTTTCCTTTTAACGAGTAACTTTGCCTTTTTGGAATTTTTTGGAACAACTTCGCATCTGGGTTCCACCCAGGTCTCGTGAGTTCAATTCCTCGGCTGGTAAGTCCTCCGTCACGACATAAGCAGCACCTTTCGCTTACTGTGATGTTAGAAGGAGATTTTTAAATAGTATCAGGTTATTCATAACCTGGGAATTTTTGTCTTCCTTTTAAAAAAATAAGGAAAAAATAAATTATAATGCGTTGTTTTTAACAATCAATGACAATTTAAAAACAAGAATTCGACCGTTTAAGCAAATAGCTGAGTATGGCAGAATAAAACCAATCAAACTAAAGCTTAACCTCCAATTACTCTTTTAAAATAGCATGATACTTATTGCACGAGAACCGGAAAAATAAATACGGACATAAACACTAAAAAAACTGCTTTAATTGTAATTTACCCTATAATTATTGCGCCTTCGTCAGGAGTTACGGTGTGCACACTTTCGTTGCATTCCTTCAATACTTGTAAGCAGCAAGTAGCGAGATCTGTGCAGCGTGCAGTGCTCACAGCCTTCGAGATCCATTCATACCGGTTTCTCGGCCAGACTCTCCAAGGACGCCCGGCAGAGTAAAGCGCTCGGATGGCTTTTTGCCCGGAGCCAATATGGTCGGGAATCTTGGCGTGTCGTCTCCCCGGATTCTTTCAATTATCGCAGCATCCCTGATTAACTTATTATTGCGATTTTATCTGCTGCATACGAGGCATGCGCGGCAATTAAAGTCACAGAAAGACATTAACATAGAGATGGGTGGAAAAATGGCAGACGATTTGTGCTGGAGATGATTCATAATTTGAGATATGTACAAGTATGTAGTCGACATAGATGTGTGGAAAAGGTATTATTTATGGAAAATAATTAAGAAAAAAACAGATTTCCATTCACCAAAAAACTACCTTTATAATGAAAACTGTAATTTTTTGTTACTCAATGTATTCTACAATATATTTTGATAAGTAGTTTCACGAAAACCGTGTCTTTGCCTCAAGAGATTTTAATTGTTAATTGGTTATGTATTCGTTTTTAAGGATTCAGACTAACATGGCGATATATTTTAACATGGAATTCACCTTCCAATGTTAGCCATGTTTAAAAAATATATATATTAAATTACTCCGCACAGAAGTCCTCGTCAGAAATAATTTCCCTCAAGACCTATGTCGTCTTTGGGGAAATAATAATATTTTTTAATAACATGGTTTTTTATTTAATTACCGATACATATTTTATTTATTCTTAAAATGTAAAAAAAACAACATTAGCCACTCCTCTTACTAGGACAGTCCTGTGTTGTGAGCGGCTTTACAATTTTAGTGAAACGATAAATAATAATAAGTTAATAAAATTATGTAAACAGTAATCAGAAAACAATAAAATGTATTTAAAAAAAGAAGTAAATAGTAAGTAGTAATAAGTAAGTAATAAGAAGTAAATAGTAATAAGTAAATAGTAATGATAATATCGAGCATACATAGAGTTTCAACGTTGATTAAAACATAAGGTATAACAATATATTGAACATTTAATGCGTATGAGAAATTACATGTACCTACGAAGACAAAAAGATTTTCATATTTTCAAATGCAAAGAAAAAGAAAATTTCTAAAAAATAAAAATAAAAATTCAGGTAGTGGTGAAGATCGCATTAACGAGGAGAGATTTTTTCAAGAATCAATAGGATTTCCGCTTTGAATCTCTCCTCAACGACGCAAAATATGTCGATATCATATGGATGCTGTGTGGAGGGTTTTTTGGAGGATAGGAAGGATTGAACCAGGGTCTTGAAGATACTCATGTTGTAGGAGGGAGGAAACACAGAGGCCGGCAGACATTCCACAGCCGTGTTGTTGTCGCGTGTTTCCCGACCGGTGCCGAAAGGATCAATGACGCTGGTTCCTTGGATGATTGATAAATTTTATAAAAAAGCAAATAGATAAAGAGAAACCAATGTTAATAATATTGATGTCATAGCGACGAAATAGTAAGATAGATACTTAACAAGGCATCATTCAGGCAATTTGAAATTCTACTATATCATAAAGCTTGTAATAAGATAATTTAAAATTTCGTGTTAACCGATGAGTCAGAAGTGAGTCAGATAGCTTATTTCCAATCTAGATAATATTTTACTGGACAGATTATTTTGGATGCGCGAAGGAGGATAATATGTAAATTAGTAATGAAGACGGAAATTATACCCTGCCTAATAAAAACAGTAAGGTGGGAGTTATACAGCGTGCTTCTGTGAATGTGGGGGGCAAAAGAACTCGGAGGCGTTAATTACTTTGCCGTCGAGAGATTTCAGAAGATTTAGATTAGAATTATAACGATCATAATATAAGCATCCCACTCCTTATATACCCGCTGAAAAATGGAATTAATACATTCTGAATGATTTATGATTGCAAATGATTATTAAATGTATCCCGAATGTACAACGGGAGCTTAATTAAAAAAAAACTGATGGAAATTATTGAACTGTTCGGCTATCGAAGGTTCAATGACCTTTAGCTGTTTCTCAAGTTTCCGTACCTACTTAAGAGGAACGGCTGCGTGGCCTGTTTCATACAATACTTATTTTGGATTTGAGGCCAAAATACTCACCTAAGCCTAATGATCTTTTTTTTAATCATAAATTATAATAAATATCTAATAATGATTAGAATTTTTTTTTTTTTTACATTATGAAATATATGCCATTAAAGGATTTTTCACGATTTTAGAGGCACCTTAAACAATTATTTGGGAGCTAACGGTGATGAAAAAAAAAGTTTTACCCAGTCTACTTTGAAAATATAATGATGTATAAAATAATGTAACTAACTAACTAACAATCACGCCGTTTAAACGCAGGGGTAGGCAGAGAGGACGGAGCGCCAAACAACTCGGTCTTGGCATACACTACTTGCTTCATTCAAATTCATACAACGCCTCATACATTCTCTTATTGTTATTCCGACTTCTGACATGGCCCGACTCGAGTATTTGATTCATTTGATTGTGCCATTTCTTCCTCGGGCGTCCCCGGCTTCTTCTTCCATTCACATTCGCATCATATATTCTCTTTACACTCTTCTCTTCGTTCATTCGCTCTAAATGCCCAAACCATCTAAGCGTCCCTTTCTTAATCTTGCTCACTACCCTTACATCAGCTTTGCATTATTTACGAATCTCAACATTTTTCACACGACCATACATGGTTTTACCACACATTCGTCTCAGAGATCTCATTTCTACAGCATTCAGCCTACTTTCATCCTTCCTCTGCCAATTCCTTGCCTCATTGCCATACATCAGGGTTGGTATCAGCACTCCATTGTGGACTGTTAGCTTCGCTTCTTTGGACAACTTTTTGTTTGCGGCAACCGCGTTCAGTCCTCCGTTAATAGAATTTCCTGCATTCACCCTTCTTTCAATATCCCTATCAGTCTTTCCATCTCTATTAAACATACTTCCCAAATACACAAACTCTTTGATTTGCTCCAAGTGTTCATCATTCACAACTATATTGCACACTGTTTTCGTACTCTCTCTTTCAATCACCATGACTTTGGACTTATTTAAATTCATCATTAGCTCATTCTTCATACATACTTCGTTCATCCTAGATACGAGGGACTCTAGATCTTCCATAATCTTCAATAATGTATTTTTTTTAAATATTAAAAAAGCATTATGGTGGACTTTAAATTAAATTAAAAACGACCAATTTACGTTGGAACACAAATTTGCCTTACATAATTTAAAACATCGAACCGGAAAATGTTTTTTTTTTTAAATGTTTTGTTTTATATTTTTATTTACGTAATCATATACTCGTATTTACAAGGCAAATATGATAATTTTACAAAAAAATACAATAAACCTGCAAATATTTTATTTGAATTGCCTCTAAAATTATGAAAACTTTTTTTTTTTCATGGCACATACTTCATAATTTAAAACAAAGATAAATGAAATACTTTTCATCCGTACTAGATACTTACTAAACCTTAAATTTAAAAAAATACATCCTTCAGTTTGGATGAGTATTTTGGCCTCAAATCCAAATTTAAGCTATCTGTGAAATAGGCAGCGCAACCGTTTCTCTTAAGATATTTGGCCTTCTGGTCGTTAATGATAAGCTATGCAACATTTCATCCTAATTTAACCTAATTGAATGCGCCAGGGTTCCTTGATCAGTCCAAGGTTATAAGGATTGGATTTATGGATGGTTTGATTTCGTTCGGGAAGCTCTTGACGCAGATGTGTTATTGTAACTTGGTGGATAACAAAACACTGTTTGTTAACAATGATATTGTATTTTTGTGATGAGTAACACACCGGTCCAGCGAGATTTTAATATCTCTACAGTAAGTTATTGTAAATATGTTGTTTACTGAGACTTTGTCGATAAAATAATGAAAAATATGGATTATTGATGTTATTTATAAGTTAGACATTTGAAAAGCAATGATTCGCATTATTTGAGAGAAATGATTGTCCATTATTTGGTTACGTTCACACTGAGTAATATCTAATATAGACGAGTAATCACATTTTGAATTGAACTAAAAATAGGTAAACATAAAGAATAACATTAAAAGAAGAAAAATATTCATAATCAAATAATGATCTTTCTGTTGAAACCGAACACTAAATACTAATAACCTTTGGTGTCAGTGTTACCCACGTCGTTTTTAAATAAATATGATATTATATCCTCCAAGGATTTAATAAATTATTATCAACTTTTGCGGACCATCATTAAAAAACAGCTTCTCTGAAAGGGAAACTTTGTAATGCACAATAGTTAGATGCAGAAATAATTTGCAAATTTTGTAATACTTTTCAATTATGTTCCTGGCAAATAACATCATTTTTTTAATTATAGCTATATACGATTAACAGAGATGTGTAGAACAATGTAATATTTTAATCAAACAATTGACCTACTCATTAATTTGAGAGTCTGGTATAGGTATCGCCGCCCCGGGAACCATTCATATAATAACACCTCTCCCATATGTCACCCCAAGTGGTTCGCTATGTTTGGCGACTTAGCAGGGGTGCCCTGGTTTATAGGGTCAGATTTTTTTCAAGTCTTGAAAGGCCGGTTGAGGGAGACCATTTGATCTCGCCAGCCGGACTCTCGACCCATCGCCTTGCAGCGTAGTGGGAGGGATTAATTCACACGATCGTCACTTCTGGATACACCCCAGATTCCTACCCACCCCTCATACCTTTTTTCTTCACAGAACTTTATCTTATTATTTTCCTTAAAATACCCTCCTCACATCATTCCCAAAGATGACATAGGCCCTGAAGGAAATTATTTTCTCATGGTCTCCCGTGTGGAAATAAGTAAAACTACGTATCGATACTAAAATTAAATAAGATATTATTTTTTTCTAAAATGGTTTCACAGACTGAAAACTTTAAATAATGTAAGATAAAAATTAGTTAAATTTCTTCTAATCCGCGTATATACTCGTATGTTTATCTAATTCTATGTAATTTTCTGAGATAGCTGTATACTGTAAAAATAGAAAAAAAATAGCTTTACCCTTTGTAAGTATTTATTTATTATTTATAATTTTGTGAACAATAAAGAAATTCAGATTTTCTATCCAAAATATGGAACTCCGAAATGGTTTGTTATATGGACCGACAGTAAATTACCATAACTTATTTTTTCCATTATTAACATTATTTTCCCTCATCACCTACTGTGAAAGCGCAATAAAGCTCTGATGCGCTTCCTCCAATTCCGTTCGAAGCACCCCATTAAGCAAGTCCATAAACCAAATCTCCACTGCGCCCGCTCACTTTTCTCAAATAAGAGGACAGTTTGTCTTTTTATTGATTTATTTATGACACCCAAAGTTAATATCTTTTTTATTACTACATAAATCAAAGGAAAGTTTCCCGACGTCTTTGGGACCCCGAGGGCCTAAGGGACTCCCACACTTATCTCAAGCTCGGCATGGGACGGGGTGGGTTGAAATTATAATGATTTTTATTAGTCCACGCTTCTTTTATTACTGGAATAGTATTTGAGTACGAATTAAAGAAGACGGTTTTTTAATGCGTTTTTTAATTATGTTCCTTTTCTGTTATTAACGTATTTTTTGCGAAGCTTATAAAAGAATTTCCCGTTACTTACTACCTACTTCTTGAATAAGAATTCCTTTTTGATGGATGGTTCGAATAATTCCAGCATTTAACGAAACTAGTGGTACCTAAGCTCCTTGGGTCCGGACACAGGTGTCGCAGGTTCGATATTCGTCGTGGGGAAAAACAATTTTTTTTTTTAAATTTCCATGTACTATTTCAGATGTAATTTTAATTGAATAAAATTAAAAATTACAAATACATACACTTTCTCTCAAATTGGGAGATACATAGTAGAATATCGCTTTGGTGAAATAGAATGTTTAAAGATTCTCGGGAACAGTTTTTTAATAAATAAAATCACATTAAAAATATTTTCGCCTAAGATACGATACTTTATTTATTGATAGAGGTGGCTTGCATTCCATAAATGATGAAAAGCTGTACCTATATTCTAAAAAACAAACTTTAAAACAGTTTAAAAGATTATGAAAAAAACAACAACCTTCTGATGAAAAGTCAACGTTTTAAATTTTTTTTTTGATTTTACTCAATATATGACTTATAGTATAAATTTATAGTTACAATTATTCCACCTTAAGAAATTGTTCCTACTTTGCCAAATTCTAATTTATAGTTTCAATCTGACTTTGTTCTTCCTACTAAATTCAGTTTTTTAGATTTTATCGTGGGTATCCATACAAAAATATACCCCATATCAAAATACCTCAGAGTGTTAGACGGGTTTATAGGTGTAAGAATTCTTAGCGTCGGCAAGTAATTATTGAAACAGAAATATCGCTATTGCAACTTTGAATAATACTTTCCTTGCTTTGGTGTCAATTTTACCTTTTCATGAAGTTCCCGGTTTGAACAAATTACGACTTATATATTATCACCTGCGAATTAAACGAATTTACATACAAAATATTCAGGGAAGTTTCGTCAATAATTCGGAAACGTGTTTAAAAAAAAGAGTAACTATTAATATTACATTAATAGGCTCGTTGTTGTCAAGCGGGACGTGATTATTCACTAAGAGATGTTCTGCGAATTTTGAAAAAATGCTTTTATTATTATAACATGTACATGTTCTTTGAATCTAGTTGAGAAAGCCCTTCCCGTCTGCCCTACATAGGTAGCGTTGCAGTCGGCATGGTAACATTTAAATTTCCGTCCCACTTGACAACAATAAACCTAAACCCTTACATATAGAAATAAAGGGTCTTAGATTAAATTTACAAATTGAAAATTAATAAACGAACGCAGGATAATAATATAACATTAATTAATCAAGAAAGGAAAAATACTTATTCACCACTTCTCAGTATGTTCACACTTCTAAAACAATAAACATAAAATTTTTAAATAAATCAAATAAGAAAAAAATTGTCATTTAAATACGGGGAAAACACACTAAAAATATAAAAACCTCACAGAATAGAGAATTTTAATTATTTTCTAACTAAATCGTACAGATAATGAATAATTATTTTAAACACCCGTTGTATCGAATATAACGGCGCATCTCTCATATGACAAAGGTGAGGCTGTATTAGGCCGTATTTACGGACCACCCACTCTACTAGACTGCCAGAGGCGGGGCACGAAACGCAGTATTTACGTGGTATCCCCTCCCTGTCGTCCAATAAAAAAAACGAAACGGGATTGGTCAAAGCCATCAAAGGCACGAGGGAATATGCAAAATTTCCCGGTAAAAACGCAAGCTGCCAAAAATAAAATTTAGGTTTACGAGAGTCCCGCTGTATTCATCACAAATAAACATATATATATATATGTTAAACGGTGGTACTCTCGTCAACATTTCTGATTATAAATTAGGTATACAAATGATAGTATTAAGTAGTTGTAAGAATTTTCCCGCACATTGTCGAGATTGGGACCCTCAGAATAAAATTGTATATTTGATTGTAATCTTAAAAAAAATGGTGGGAAGAAATAGCTTAAATGAGAGGAATCGGTTGAGTGAGTTCTATTGCTTGAATTCAATTAAATGTTGGAAAATAAAACACACATAAACAAAAAACGCTATACCAAACGGTACCTCGATAACAACCTATTCATCCACATAAAAATACACACGGTTCTATCACGCCCTATAAATACTCCGCAATAGGCAACCGCTGGGCACTCACCCAGTCACATCGCTTGAACTCGCAACAAACTCGACCGCTCCGCTCTACTCTTCCCACCTGGACATTTCTACACCGCCTTTTACTCTGCTATTCCTTCACACAATGCCTCTTCTACACTTTGGATAATTCTGGACCTTACATACTTTGCAGCCCGCAGACTGGGAGACCCACCCCTATTTACAGTCAATATAGACAAGTGGTCCGATATACCCGTCCAAATTAGAATTGGATGGGAGTAAATAAAATCATATAAATATGTCGTCGCAATGTGGATTAACCGCAGTTTTAAAATGGCGTTGAACGCCTAAACAGCTGTCACAATAATAAAAACTAAAATATTTCCAGAACTTAATAATAAAATTAATACATTTGATTTACATTAAACTTTAAAAAAATAAAAATATATGGTAGGTATTTTTAATCTCCCTCGGAAATTATGTGGTAGGTAATTTTGCATAGTTCATCAGAATTAGCGAAAATGTAACTAGTCGAAACATAATTAATGGTAATGCTAACAAATAATGCGACGATCGATAAGGCTCTCGGTGGAATTACCTGCTAGTAAATATAAGGTGTTCTGAATTTCACGATGAAGGTGATTGTCATCACCTGAAAAGCTACAGCCTATCCATGGTCAAGGCGCAATGTACGCCACTGATTGATTCCTTTGTGATAGAACAAGCCCATTTCTAGGTTACCAACTTTATCATCTGCGGCTTATCGGAATTCAGTGGTAAAAGTATTTCACGTCATTAGGTAAGTTAATGCTAAAGTCTACATTCAATCTTGAAAAGCTTTTAATTCTTAGTGAGAAGAACGGAAAGTTTAATAAGCTTTCAGAAAAGTTTGTTGGTTGGTACGGATTTTATCTGTAGGACAGAATGATTTAAATTTTCTCCTTGGTATATCTCTTTAGTATATCTCTGGTTTAAAGCTAATATTTAAACTCATCAACGCTTTTACAGTTTGCTGTAAATAACTGTACTACTATAGAATATTTTTGTTTATATTTTATTATTTATTTATTTTTGGGAAAATTACCAAAAAATCCATAATTTACATATATAAAACAATAAAAACAATAAATCATGCCAATTATAAAATTTCCTCTGCTCATTATAAATACTATGAGTAAAGTGTGACAATATACACTTTTACATTAATTATCTTAAACTATATTAGTCGAGGGAAGGGAGGGTGGAGGGTAACATAGGAGTGGGCTAAAGATAAAAAGGACTAGAGTACATGGAAATGTGGTTTAAGTTATCTAGTTTGAGAGCGGTCGTGTTATGGATTTTATTTTAATATCACGTATAGTTGAGTTAAAGATGTCAATGTGGTAATAATAATGGTAGGTTAAATGAGTACGTAGATCTGTTGATAAAAGAGATATTAATTTTCATAAGCTAACTAACCATCATAACAATTTTCGTAGGGGTAGGCAGTATGACACAATGCCATGTGACGGTGCACCACATATAGCATACCTTCTTTGTTACTTTGAATTTCATACATGCTCTTCTGGTTTTATGACTCAACTAAATTGAGTTAAATATTTGAGTCACTTGATCATACAGTGATTCTGGGCCCAATTGACTCTGTCTTCCATTAACTTGCGCTTCACTCATTATCTAATATTTCCCATCATTTGTTGGTCCGCGAGAAAGGCACATTAAAAGAATTATCCAAAGAATTTGACAACGAGAATCATCTTAAAGAAACTAACGTCTCATCCTTTACTTGTCACTTATTTCTACGTCCAACATCTTTACATGTTAAAAACAAAGAAGTCTGTATTTCCAAATCATGTTAATTACGTTTACATCAGTCCTGCACTGTTATCGAATGTCAATATTAGTTATGCAATCGAATATGATTTCATAACTCATACGCCTCAGGGATCTAAATTAATTTTATTTGTAAAGCCATACAACCGAAAAATGCACAAATTATGACCACAAAAGTATAATATTATACAGTGATTAAATTGGCATTATTTCGTTGTGTGCCAAAAACCTATAAATAACCTAGGCAATTCTTTGGTTTGTTCTGTGATTTTTTTTGGTTTTCCTCATTTCAACAAAATGGCTTTGCATGGTGTCACTAACCATTTACTTTTTGAATTCAAACAACGAACGTTTTAATCAGGGAGTGTCACGTGATCCTATTCTACCGATGTCCTAAATACCAGAGTTCAAAAGAACTTTTATTAGGGTTACCACTTTGTCAAAATATCCAATAATATCTTTAATGAACTCGGAGTCTTGTAACAAATGAATGGTTCCTTTTCACTTTGGTTCTGTGTTGTTTGCGCTGGTGAGAAGGGTTGCGTGCCAAGATGCAGTAATTCTTCGCTGGTTCGATATTTTTTGTTCCGTAACGATAATCGTGTTCTCTCGGCCTCCATATTGAAAATAAGGCTTTCGTTAACTAAACTTCATCGGTATTAGGGTTTCCAAGGTAAAATAAAGCTAATGAAAATTTACGAAAATACAAAGAAAAGGCGATATGAAAAAAAGTGTACGCTGATCTTCGGAATATTAAAAACCAGTAAATTTACCTACTTGCTGCTCTTTTAAAGAGCCATAAACCGAATTATAATAGCCTAATCAATTAACAAAAAATACAATACCATACAATGCTTTGTCATAAAATTCGTAATCCCCATTTGTTCTATTTGTTGATTGGTTTAAATTTATGTAAAAACAAAATTCTATCTTTCCTTGTTTATTTTTGTCTTTGCCATCATTTTTATTTAATTTTATAATTTTTTTTATATGAATACCGCACAAGAGTCCCAACTGCTCCCAACCGTCTGGAACCAGTGATACTAGGGCATCCACAATTGGGGAATGTTGTGAGGCTGAAGGTATTGGGGAGGGGAAGGAGAAGGGAAGAGGAAGGTGGATAAATACCTGGCTATTCAGATCTGGTCACCAAATACGGTTAAAGGCCATTTCAAGTAACGTTTCAATTCTGAATTGTGGTCTTTAATCAGGGCGACACTTTCATTTTACTTAGTAAATTTATGTTAAAAAAAATCTGTCTTTTTTTCATTGTTTTCGTCTTTTCCATAATCTTCATTTGGTTGTTCATTTTGCTCAAAAATTTACTCACTATTCGTAATCACTCGGTCGGACTAAAAAGTTCATCAAATATTTATCGTATTTTAATCATAATATTGCCATTATAATAAAACAGTTTTGAATGTGAGGTTGTTCGCGATAGTTTTTGATAAATTGTGTGTCTTTTCCCGATGTTTTAATAAAAGCAGGACTTTCTTGTTGCTTGTCTAAAGTTTTAATACTTTTTTGTCTTTTCAGTACATGGGATCATTCCCCGTCAACGGGACGGACCAGGCGTCCAGAGCTGAACTGGTGACAAGGCAGCTCCACCACATGAAGGTAAGAATATGTTGGTGAATGTTTTGCTGATGATAACTTTCTATTGCTGAGTCCGATTTTGAAATAAATAATACAATATGTATCTTAAGAGCTAATGGTACTCATAAACGGACCTAACCTTCAGAGTGGAAGATACTTTCAGTATCGCCCTGGTGAAAGACCACCGTTCAGAATTCAAACGTTGCTTGAAATGGCTTTAGCCGTGTTTGGTAACCAGATCTGAATAGCCAGGTATTTCCCCACCTTCCTCTTCCCCTACTCCTTCCCCTCCCCACTACATTCAGCCTCACAACATTCCCTAATTGGTGGGGATGCTCTTGTCTCACTGGCTCCAGATGGTTGGGAGCAGTTGAGACTCTTTTACGGTATTAAGGTAAAAAAAAACCCCCAGGCGAAGCAGGCAACTACTCAATTAGGACAGAAACTCACTGAGGGAACTGGTAGGACTAATAACGGGACACTGCCACCTCAGGAGACACATGCAGCTGTTGGGAGTGGAAAACACCAATAGATGCAGGAAATGTGAAGAGGACGAATAGACTCCAATTCACCTATGGTGCCAATGTCCCGCCTTGACGGGAAGAAGGCTCAGCTACCTGGGAATACATATTGTGGAACCAAGAGACAGCCAAATGTTCAATGACAACCTTGGTGAACTTTATTAAAGGGACCGGGTGACTGTCAAAGGAATAAGGTAAAATGAGAGATACGTCTCCGTATCAATAAATAAATAATTGCCGATACTTTCAATTTCATCTCTCAATTTAAGGCTAGTAAAACTACACATTATGTTGTTTTGGCAGAGGTCTGTAAAGCTCCAAATATAAAACGACTTACCTTAATAATCACTATGATTTTGCGAAAGCATCTAAAAGCGCATTTTTTTTACTTTTATAAATTTACTCAAAAATAATCGCTTAAGAAAAAAACATCCATGTACATAGATATAACAGCATCGTTTCGGAGTAAGCTCGTGGTACTAAAATTATCTTACATAATATAATACGTTTTTTCACGTTTTATTAATAATTCATTCTTGACAGTTTATCCCAAAAGACTAACATCCGTGACATTTGAAAATTATGTGGATACGATAATTCTTCGTTTATTTATTAAAGCGTTGTATACTGTAAGTAGACTGTTCAAGCATTATTTTTAAGGTATGCCAAAATGCTAACCATAGGTTAATTTTTTGTATATACGAGTACATATTTATAAAACCTCCTTGAGATATTTTAATGAGAACATTATTAGATTTTTATAATAACCAAACACTTTCTGGATTGACATTATGAATTAAAAGAAATACACTTTGTATGAACGCACTTTTATTTTGTATATATGTCAACTAGTTTCAATTCTGCTGAATCTTCATCAGGACTGAAAAATATACTGTATATTATACAAAATAATAATCCATATTATACAGTATATTTTTCAGTCCCGATGAAGATTCAGCAGAATCGAAACTAGTTGACATATATACAAAATGATAGTGGATTCATTCAAAGTGTATTTCTTTTAATTCAAAACATTATTAGGTGTACACGAGACACGATTATTGTAAAGTATTGATAACTTGACATTATGAATAACTTATTATAAATATTTGGTTAGGTGTTTTATATTATGAAGAAGAATGAATTCGTTCTTCAGTAAACTTTAATTCACCACCTTCAATCGGCAACCATGGCTTAGGGTTGTAAAACCTCCCGCAATGTAATTTTATCCTCCCCGCTTGGTTAACACAGTTATCCTTTTATAAATTCTCGCAGGGATCCTTCTGCGGTGAGGCCATGCCACGGTATATGGGTAAAATATGCACCCTCAGGGTGAAGGACAAAGATACGGCGTGGAGATATTTCGCTAAAAAGAGTGCAGATAAATGTACACCGTACAGTGTCTCCGGTAAATTTCGGTGCATAGCGAAATTTATGTCCGTCTGTTATTAAATTTCTTGCGGTTTATATACAGCAATCTAAGTAATGGCGTTGGAATGGCGTGTAAAAACACCCCAGTATTAAGATTTATATTTTGTGTTATATTTTAAATGCGTATTACGCACCATGGAGTGAGAGGTATTTTAGACACAATATTATACTCTTTGAAAACCCAGTCAAAATAAGTTATCTCCCTACACACCACCTATTATTATATTCAAATTAAACTTAATAAACGAGGATATACTCTCCGTATGGTTCATGCGAGGGGTAGTTTTATAAGTGAAAGGAGTGAATCAAGGTCTTACAGACAACGATGTTGTAAAAACACATGCCTTTCCACATCCAAACAGTTCAGAAAAATAAATATTTAATCATTTAATCATTCACAGAAGTTAATATTAACCCATCCTAATGAGATAAGAAAAAAAACACAGAAAATGAATAACGGTCGCTATTGCGACTAAGCATAAGTCACGGTAATTAATAATTGTCCCGGTACGACAGATAATGTGGGTTCAAGTCCCAGATGCGACCGATACCATAGTTATTTTCTGTCTTTCTCTGTTTCATACGTTATTGAGATTTCAGAATTTCCCTATAACAGTATTAATAAGCTAATATTTTAAATTCTTAACTCTCCATTACTCAACGAACTGACTAATTCCTTTCCAAGAGCTTCTAGTATAAAAAAGTCTCTTGTATTTTTTTTTTCATTCTTAAAAAGAAAAAAAACGTATGTACTATTATGTCTGTACATGATTAATTTATGAATGTTAATTTAAAAATAATCTTCATTTGCCGTCTTATTTATGTGTTGCGTTTACCAGCTTTAAGTAGTGTACATGGACGTGATTTGTGTAGCGTTACACGAGAAACATTATACCTACCCGAGTAGAGAGGCATTTGAGAGGCAGTATAGTCACTCTATGGAAATTGTAACGTCAGGGATGCTTGACCTGCTTAGCAGAGAGGTAGAGTGTGACTTGGATCCGTGAGATTCCAGAATATTAAACCAGTCAACTGCTAGCATTAGATTTAATGAGACACAATTTAGACAAATAATGATCTTCGTTTACTGCTTACTTACGAGCCGCCTGAGTTTAAATACTTTTCTTCGTGAAATAATTAAAAAATGTCACACGATACTTTTCAAAAAATTAATGAATATTTCGAAGTTCTGTAGCTTATCATGGAAATGGTGTTACGAGCTGAAAATAGGTGCGATGATCTAGATCAAGCATGTCAAACTCAGAAGCTTCGCGGGCCAAATATACAAGGTCCACCACAATATTTATAGAAACATTGGTTTTTTTCTCCAATCCTTATTGGAGAAAAAATCTGTAAAAGATGATTTTTCCTGATCGCATCTCTTTTCTGTTACCGTCTCCCTGCTTTTTTCCGAAGTAGGAAAAAATGCCATATGCGGATTTTGTGAGTGTTTTCAGATCTGGCCATATATTTGCTAATATTTGTAAATTTCAGAAACCCAAAATTCACTGAATTTCATCTTCAACTCTGAATAGCAATGGGTCTCGATTACCCCCATCATGGGATTGTGTACTGGTTCCACATTTATCAATAAAATAGAAGAAAAAAAGGAACCTTAAAATCTCAAAGCCGTGTTTCAACTTCAGTTCGCAAATCGTGAATTAAATCTTCACTTTTGAATTGTTTTTTTTTTTTAAATAACGGTCTGTGATCTAGATACAACAGACAAAAAAAATTTACCTACAACGACAATTTTTCTCTGTATTTTCATAGGTGTAGTTAAAAAAAATAAGCAGAATAAGTTTGCAAGTATTGAACTATACGACTGAATCCAACACACTCACGTGGAAGATACATAGTTTAGTCTTGCGTCTAATATCGACTCGGTGAATCTCTGTCCCTATAAAGCAGTGCAATCGCACAGAGTTCCCTAGCAACCGCTGTCTGCCGTACTCGTATATTGACATCTACACAATCTACAGTTCGTGCAATGTCTCCGATTGCATTGAACTCAGCTCTACGTAACGATGTCGGTATTATGTGGGCACAGTGTACATAGCAATGTATACATTATGGAGCGGGGCAGAGTAATAAAGCAGACTTAACTTAAGCTAGTACAATGTGGATCCTAAGTCGCAAAGAAAGAGTAGGCATATATATTCACGAAATCATTTTTTTTTATAACTAAAAGCCATATTACAGACTTCTTAAAGAAGTATTTTCATATGCCAGCAGATAGTTAGAAAACCTGGATGGTACTTGACGCCGAGCTCCCGCGATCTAATACTTCCGTAATGTGCCGAGGGTATTTTATATTTCGTAATATTTGTTTTTAGAAAAAATATGTTTTTGTAAATTTCATCGTCCTACCAGATAATATGTTTACATATTTATAAAAATTGTCTAACAAATCTATCATAACTACTTTCCTCAGAATAGCTACTTATATCAAGATAAATAATTCATTACTCTCTCATTTCATAAAAAAATATATGTAATTAAGAAATGCGACAATATTCTACGAACATTTTTAAAGAATTAAATCAAAATTTCAAGAAACGAAAATATATTTTGAGATTGGCGATAGGAAATGCCGGCGTTCAATGGATTCGATTTTTTTTAATTACTTACTTAATTAGAATGATTACTTAAATAAATACATTAAAATTTTTTTACATTCTAATTATTTTGTTAATTTAATATCAAAAGAAAGAATTTCCTTTAAAAATACAAATACATGCGAAAAAAAATATTTTATATAAATACATGTGCTGTAAATAAATATGTACATTCTTATTTACAATACATGTATTTATAATAATATATTCCAAACAGATATTTTAAATATATGAAGGGTAATTTCGGGGCACTAAAAGTCAAAGGAAGAAAATAAAATTAGTAAGTACCTACCCAAAGCAAAATGTTGACCAACCATTTTATACCAAAAATTTTGTGTTGCAGAAGAATATTGAGAAGAATCCCTTTAAAAGGACGGTTCACGTTTTGACTCTCGTTTGAGTCACGTTCTTGTTTCATGCGTCGTTTGAAAATGAAATAGTAAACAGTGGGGCTAAGGTTGCACTTTTGCGACGTTAAATAATTTACGTTCCGTCTCCTTCAGGAATACATTTTGTGTCTCTTTTGCACAAGAATGTAAAAAAAACCTTCCACGAAAGTAGCATTTTGGTCGTCGAGGTTCTTCGGATCGTTAATTTATCTATGAGCTTGAGAAAGTTGTCAAGCAGATATTTTCATCGAAATGATCTCTAGAGATAAAAGTAAAAAAAAATAGCTCAACTTTGTTGTCTGGAGTCTAGTACATCATTTGAGTATTTATTCTACTAGTCGTTACTATCCGACTTCGCCCAGGTTTCACACCTTATTTTATGGAAATATTATTTTATTAATTAATTCAAAAATGTGGCTACTTTTATTTAAACTAAATATGATTTTTGAAAGTTCCATTGCTCATTATGGAAATTCTATGATGAGCTAAACATAGTTGCAATTAGCCTATAAATTATCCTGAATGACAGTGTTTTTTTCATGGTTCTGTCATTTTTTTAATTTGGGAAATACATACTGATTATTTTTTAGACAATTCTGACCAGTAAAATTAATTTACACCTAAGAAATTGAGGCAGTCACAACGCTGATATATTTTTATTATTTTTCTTTGCTCATTTTTGTCCTTAGAAGAACACTCTAATAATAATATACTCGTACTAACACCATACGAAACCGTCAGTCAATGGTCAGAGAAAGGTACCAGAAGGAAGTACAGAAGCCACATTAATTTGTTCACGTGGAAAGATCCCAAACCGATAATCAATCTTGTCGAAATGGAAAGGGATATCCTTTTCCGCTTCCCGACTTTTGGTTTCCTGAAAGACTGCGGTCACTATTGAAAGGGTTGAAATAAGGACTCGGTGTAAAGTGTAAAACTAGGCACTCGAATTCAAGGGGTGCTAGGGGTGAAAATTGTTTAAAAAACGTGCAGATATTTCACTTCACCGGTAGAGCTACTATACATTATAATATTCACTTAATATGTGTATCTAAAATATGCACAAAATAAAAATTTAACGAAACATTGAATTATTAAAGATTAACCTTAAAACCTAAAAATTAAAGATCAACGACAAAATACAAAATAAATTATACCGTAGCAATTGTACTAAAATCACTTACGTGTTTAGCCAGAAACATAATTAAGATTATAGTTGAAGATTTCTACACCAGAGAGCATATTCTTTTTGTGTATTACACAACTTATCCGGTAAATAAATTTATTTACAAATCGTTTATAGTGTTTTGTTATTAATTGATTTATTTATTAGCGCAGACCCGTGGAAAATCACGGAATATTCAATTTAAAAGTAAAAAATAAATTGATTATATTAAATTAAAAAAAATACATATTTCCATGGCCGAGAAACGAACCATGATCAACTACTTGGAAGGCAACTTTGCTGAACATTACAATAATCGTAAGAACTGTGGTATAAATTAATTATTATTTGTTTACTGAAAATAAGAATTACGTATTTTCGAATTTTAGAATCAGATCCGATTTTAGATTTGAATTTTAGAATTAGATCCGATTACAGATTTGAATTTTAGAATTAGATCCGATTATATATTGAATTTTATGATTAGATCCCATTATAGATTTGAATTTTAGAATTAGATCCGATTATAGATTTGAATTTTATAATTAAATCCGATTACAAATTCGAATTTTACAATTAGAATGATACGTACAGTTACGTACTTCGTACTCACATCCCAACCGAAATTACGTTTTTTTTTGTTGTTATGAATTTATTTTACAGTTAAATTCAACTGTATTTTTTTTTAAATTATTTTATTTTGAATGTGTAGTGTAAAGTAAGAATGATATGCACTGTAAATGATTTATATGTTATAGTGTGTCGTGAACACCTCAATGGGAGAACCTGTGCTGTTGTGTTCACGTGCTTTTATTATAATATTGTGTATATATCTGTGCATTTCTTAAATTATTATGTAAAATAATATACGTAATATATAAACAAAACAAAAAATACAGATGATAATTACATTTAATGTAAATACTCGTAGTATTGTGTTATGTTTGATTTGATAGTTTAGGAAAAATACTGTACCTTTTGTTTTTACCCAGACCGAAACATTATGTTTGATTATTATTATGTGTTGGTGTATTGTCTGTGGGTTTTTCATTGAATATTATATACACGGTGCTTAATTTAATGATGTAGACTTAATAAATCTGTTTATTTTCGTAATGAGGATTCTCGTGGAAATGGATAAGGTACATACTATAATTAGTAAAAATTTACCTAGTGGAAGTGGTTTGTATTTATTACAATCGTCCGTCTACTATTTCAGTTGACGGCCTCCATGATCGAGGGGTAAGGCTCTCGACTACGAATCCGAAGGTCGCGGATTCAAATCCCGGCGAGCGCAAGTAAATTTTATATTAATTTGTGTTGTTTCACAATTAATTAAATAAAAATAAAATATGGTATATTTGCGAACGTTCCAGTGTGGATGATACTTTCAGTATCGCCCTGGTGAAAGACCACTATTCAGAATTGAAACGTTGCTTGAAATGGCTTTTAGCCGTGTTTGGTGACCAGATCTGAATAGCCAGGTATTTCCCCATCTTCCTCTTCCCCTTCCCCTTCTCCTCCCCCTCCCCATTACCATCAGCCTCACAACATTCCCCAATTGCGGATACCATAGTCTCACTGGCTCCAGACAGTTGGGACTCTTGTGCGGTATTCACATAAAAAAAGGTTGAAATGTGTGAATTTTTTTTGTAGCATATATTTAATGACACATAATATATGTATAAACAATTTTATTTATTAACAGCATGAAAAAAAAATATAGGGATAAAATTTTATTCTGTATATTGCAGTAGAGTAACACGTTGCAAAAATCTTCAATTTTTATTCGTCACGAATCGGTTCTTAAAGCGTCGAGCAAACACCCCGCGGGTGGTAATTGTGGTTAAGCCGGGGATTTTGTGGTTTGCGTAAGGGAGGAGGGTTGAGGGGTCGCATACCAATTTGATATAGTATGCGCTTCTGACACCCTGATAAATAATATTATGTACATATGAGCTATAGTTTGAGCAACAGCTTTCCTTCAATTTTAATGTGATTATATTCACTTTTTTTGTCGGGTTGGGATTAGTGGTAGTGTGTACTCTAGGTAATAACTTTGACGTAGAAAATATACGCCATGAACCGTGTGATTTTAAGATTTTTACTTTCACACCTAAAACTGGTTAGTTGTCGAGTGGTTCAAAGCATTGGGTTCCGCTAGCCAAGTCCTCCATCATTACACAATGGAAGGAGATGGCTAGGAGAGGAATTCAAATATTGTCTGGTTTTTCGTAACACCACAGTATTAAGGCGATGCAATGGGAAGTAATGCAATATCGTGTGTTTCCGGTTTGAGAATTTGATGGCCTAGAAATATCATAGATCATTTAATAAAATAATGCAAGTAGAACACACTTTAGCCTTTCGTAAAACCGTCCAATTTTTTGGTGTGTCTTTTTATAAGCCTAAAAAAATAAAGTATCATAACTAAAAAAATTGTTTAAAGCGCAAAATCTCCTACTCACAACCCCTTTTCCGATATTGTCGTATTGTTCATTGTGGCAAATTAAGTTTTTTACAATATGACTGTATAACATTTTAATAATTTTCCCTGAGCTTTATAAATTAAAATAAAACACGCATTTTGGTGACGTTTTTTTGCGTAAATCAAAACATGCGGCTGATGTTAAGCGGAAATTTCGAACTTGTCACCACCTGCATAAGGAGTGCGTGATTTCGTTTGAATTTTAGCAAATGGATGGCCTTAACTATCACACATTCTAAAATCCGTGCATTACTTAGCTATCATAATATTTACACAGTAACCAATTTACATACGAAAACCCCAAATTTTATGAGCAATGAGCTATGAGTTAATCTTAGTTTGTTTTCAAAAGAAAGATAAACATTCCCGTAGTACCTACGAATAACCTGAAAATATTTCATTTCCTCCTATTACCATCATTAATAATAATAATAATATCTTTATCGTAATTAAATTTAACTATAACTAAAAGACATGTATAATATTAAAAAAAAAGTATACAGTGGTTTATAAAGTAAAATAGAAAATAATATAATAACAGTTATAGTTGGAGTTTCACATAACCCGCCTCACTAGGCTAGCCTGTGTGTTGAGGCAGTAATTTTGCAAATTATTTTATAATTTTAAAATACCTGAGAACCAGACGTATTATTATCAACTAAGTCACTACCGGTCTTATCCTACTATGATTTATTTATGTATGTAATATTATTCATTAGGACAACTGTAAAACTATTATTCAATGTAAGGTGTATCAAACATAGATATGATTATAACTATATATCTTTGTCCTTTGGTGGGGATCAAAACTATAATCTTCATGTGCGATGTCAACTCCGCAGACCATGGACAATAAAATTCATTGAACACACTTTTCAAATCAAAACACTAATTTAACATTCGAAAATGCTATCAATATTTACTATATAAATATCTTATCTACCAATAACTCAATAGTCCCATGAATCCCATGGCAGCCTAAGCGATATATGTAAAGCACATGACACCCGCAACCTCTAAATACAGTTTCAAATGCGTATACTACTAATATGACACAACTAATTCACCACATTTCAAATCTAACGCTAACTAATGAAACGTTTAATGAATTCTGCATAGAGGGTTCCAGATTAGCGTCAGTTCACACCACTGCTTACTTATTACTATGGAGATGTAATATCCTCCCCGCCAATAATCCGATGGTCCCACTGAGCAGTGAGCACGGAGCTCAATAGCGGCTAAGCGGGATATTAAAACCGATCCGGCAGTCGTTCCGTGCAATAACCGGGACGTTGACCAGCGCAGAGGAATGCCGGTTTGCCAATATTTGGAAACAACCCTGGGATTGTTAAAGTTTAGAGGACGTAGTGACATAAGTCCTTATTTCATGTTATCAAAATAAATGTAAAGATCGATACGATACGATTGTACCAGCCCAGCCAGGAGCACTCCTGTCCCGGCGGGACAGGTACCCCGGGGGGCACTGATTTGTTAGGGCTTGGAACACGTATTATGTTGATGGAAAGAAGCTTGGAAGATGATCGACCGGTATACATGGAAACCTTATAAGTCAATAATGAAATTTAGGATGGGTTGGAATAAAGGAATTGATTGAGCTTTGGTATTTCGTTTATCGCTTCCCGCTTCTTTTTGCTTCCTGCTTCTTCTCGTTTCTTGCTTCTCGCTTATATGTTTTGTTGTTGCTTCTCACTGCTTCTTGTTTCTAGCTTCCCGTTATTTTATGCTTTCCGCTATGATTCTTCATTATTTTCCTCTCGGTTCTAAATATCTATTTTCCTCTCGGTTCTAGGTATATAAATAAGTTTTTAAGTAGGTACTTGTGTTTTCCATTTTTAAAATATTCTACCGAAACAAACCTTCTTCTTTTGAATATGTAATCTGTGGTTAACCAGAATGGTTTACCAGAATCTATGGACTAACCTCAATACAACATAGTGAGTTAAATGTTTTTCATATTAATTTTAAAATGTTATAGCAACAGCTTTACATGTTGGATTTCATTCAATCTCTCTAAACCTTCGCGGCACTAATAGGAACAAACTGTGCTATTTTCAGAGAAACCGTTCTAGTAATTTTCGATATAAATCGAGGACACTCACTACAATCACTTTTATATATAGAGAGATTTATTTTATATTTTCCGTAATGTTAAATATCATTGTTAACTAGCTTCAATACCGACGCGGAAGTTGTTTTTTTTGTATCATAGTTGATCTCAACAATTTTTTTTCCTATTGATATTTGCAAGTTATGGAAGAATATGTGAAGAATAATAATATAAAAAATCCAACCATAAAAACATTGCAAAGTTTAAGAGCGTTTTTTTTTTAAATTTTATATGTTTTACCATCCGGTGCTTTTTTAATTAAAGTTTTGACGGTCACATTCTTTCATAGTACCAATGTGATTTTTGTAGATTTCTTTAGTCAACATTTTCGGTTTTCCATCATCTGGCTTTCTTTCCATCAAGCCCATCGCAATCTGCAAGAAATTTTTTTTTGGATAGTTTCATACTCATTTATTACTATTATTTATAAAGGAATTAAGTTTGAGGTATGAACCGAAACTTGTTAGCTATATAACATATAGCCAAATAAAACGGTGTCAAACAAAGTAATTTCTTCCTCAATAAACGTAAATTCACTTTATGACAATATTTTGAATTAATAAATAAAGGTTTAAATATATTTTGAAACCAATGGTTCCCTAGTCAGGATACAATGTATACTAACAATAAATTGTGAGAGAGGTGAATAATTGGCTATTAATTTTAAAATATTTATATGAATTTAAAATTATTATTAAATTTAAATTATCACGTTTTTATTAGAAAATATAAATTTAAACAAGATCATGGAATAACCAAGGTAACAAAATAACAATAAATATTCTGAATGCAGGTATTAAAGTGAAAATAAATTATGGAGTTGGCCAATTTAAAAAAAAGGGTATTTAATAATATATATATGTATATAGACCGGTTAGTGGCCGAGTTTGCATCGCGTCTGGGTCACACCCAGGCATCGTGAGTTCAGTTACTCGATTGGATAAGTCCTTCATCACGACACAAGCAACATCTTCCGCTTACTGTAATGGCGGCAGGAGAATTTTATGAGTTGTCAGGTTTTTCGTAATCCGGGAATGTTCGTTTTGGCTTTTAACATTTTACTATTTATTATTAATAAATTATTTTATTTTTGCTATTAACAATAAATAACTTTTAATAATTCGATTCGAAACAAGTTGGTATTTAATTATTAAATAGTAGTTTAAGCAAAATAACTTAAATTGTGTAATTAAATATTTTCTTTAAAAAATTATATTATCAACACTAGATCTCAGAGTCAAAAACACATACAACAAGGAACCACAAACACAACATTTGGACAAAAAAAAACTTCTTATACTATGGTACTAAACTCTACAACAATATCCCACTATCCTTTTAAAATTACAACAATCATAATACATTAAAAAATCAAATAAAACACTGGATACGTTACATAGGTAGATCTGAAATAGAAAATACATTAACACAAAATAAAAAATAACACCTAAACCACTCAACTGCACTTAAAACACCTCTCCTAAGATTTTTTTTTTTTCATCAAGCACGTAAATTTGATATAATTTAATTTCATATTTTGTAAATGAAATCCTCAGCACAGGAAATCCCAGTGAGGATATCATTATTTATTATTTTGTTATTAAAAAAGTAGATAATAAAACATTATTATTACTATTATTATTAATGTCTAACCACAAAGTGTTTGCTTTCTGTGAAAAATCAATCGTTTATATTGGATCATCACCAAATTGTGATTTCATTCTACAATGTTATGTAGTAAGTATTTTGCAAACAAGGACCTTTCGTTATTAGAACAGTATATATTGGAATCCTGTAACCTCGTGTACACCATTCTAAAAGAAAGCGATTCATCAATGGTAGAGCGTTTCATTTAGCATGAAATTAGTTTCACCTATCCTCACTGTTATTTTTCATCGCACACCGCATCGGGTTGCCAATATTTGACGACACCCATCTCGGATTCTTTACCTCAATATAGCAGAGGGCGCCCTGCTCCACCGCGACCGGGACACTGAAAACTGAATGTCGACACTGCATATTTGGGTCTGACCGAACGAGAGACATTTTTTGACCTGCATAATGCATATCATTGTGCTTCCTGCATTCCTGTTCAATGAAATTTTCAACGGGGCCATTGAAATGTCCGCTGAATGCCGTTATTTGATTTATCAAGTTTCTCTGAATTAAACATTTAGATTTTTGTCACAATCCGTGTGCTACGGTGGTTTCCAGTATTGGTCATCGATTGATGTGGAAAATAGTTGCGAATTTATCAGCATTTCTCTTGACAGCTGCCAGTCAATTTTTAGTTACTTACTCAGAAATCATTTCAATCGTTGATTTAAAATGACTTTCAATTTAAAGTGACTTAGCTGAATTTTTCAGATCTACAAATTCTCAAATTTCATTTATTAAAACTTTATTGCGACCAGACAATTCGGTTTTAATTTAATTTAGTACCCTGCTAATGCTTGTGTTAAGCGAAACCTGTCGGTCTTAAAAAAATAAATACATATCGTGGTTATAAACAAAGCAAATATTTTATTTCATTTTATAGTTTTTATTTTTGTTTCGTAGTATATATTTTTTTCCAACCAACCGACAACCTGAAAGTTGAAAAAATTGCTTTTCCACATTTTCTTTAGCCACAGCAACAGCAAAACTTTTAATTTCTTTATTTCATATGTTTTTTAGCACAAAGTGAATTACCAGTGTCGTCAACTTAATAGAATTCCACTTTTCTTGCCACACAAAGTAATACGAATAATAACTAGAATAACGAATTACATAATAACACCACAACAATACAAATAAAGTAGCCATTTTCTTTTAGCTTCAAATAAACACAACGCATATTACATTGAAGGTTGTTTTTGCAATAAGCGTCCCCGTTAAACGCGTTTTATTTGTCAAATGACGATCAGGTTGGGGTTGCGCTCTAAAAGGGTAGAAATAAAGGATTACACTCCTATACAGTCAGCTACCCCCATTGGTAACCCTCAGCCATGTTAGATTATCCGTCAAGCGAGAAGCATGCCAATTCAACATAGTCGTATGAACAGAACGCGGCCTGTTTAGCAGAGGGAATAATAATACATTATGATTTATTTATTCATTGCCGCAGAATATTTTGATGTAATTTTCAGCAGTTTTCTGTGCGAAGAAATTTGATTACTTCGTGTATGAAGGTTGAGCAAAATATGGTTTCTTATCAAAGGTATGTCAATTTGTTTGCTGTATTTTGCTATAGCGACAGCATTGAAAGTGTACACTATTGTTACAGTTCTGTAAACGTATTTTCTAAATAGGACTAACTTCCATTTACTTCAGGCTATTTTCACAAGAAGTGAAACGATTCGTCAGGAACACACATGGTTCGAATTTACAAAAAACGTTGTTTTGCGATCCATAATTCTTTTATGATTTAAATGCAATTGTACTGCTTTCGTATAATTTACTAGCGACTACTTCAATACGTGTAATTTTGTGGTATCATTTTTAATTAAAAAAATAAATAAATGTTATTTACACCACTATTAATTTTTTTAAATAGTTTTCGGGATATTATGCCGTGTTGCGCCTCCTTCTACTATCTGTAACGTTGGCTATAGGACTATTCAAGAAGAAAAAAAAAACTTTTTACCGTGAAAAACTGAGAACACACTATTTTAATAATCATACAGATATTTGATTATTAAAATTGTGGTTTAAACAAAGGTATTAAAATGTATTTTTATTTTCTTCAATAAATGTAAAATTACTTTGTTGTGTCATTATTAATATAAATAATAAAAAATATGTTTTTTTTGTAAATAATTGAATATGTACCCATGTCTCATGTAATATAGCAGACTGGGTTAGACCACCCAGTCCCAGATTATCAACTTAAATAAGAGAAATAAATAGTTCCATAGATCACGAAGCTGTGAGGTTAAAATTCATGCATCGACTTTTCTGGCAGAAAAAGCTGTGAGAAATACATTACGATAAACTCATGGTTACAGGGATTTTGCTATTTCATATATATACTCCAAATTTCTATTCGAGTGCTATTCGTACTCAAAATCACCCCCCCCCCCATTGAATCATCCCTTAAAAGGGAAACATTTCATTAAGTGATAAGCTCTTTGATTAGAGCTTTATTATCAATGTGACCTGCTGCGCCCGTTTGTCATTTCTTCATCATATCTCTCACAAAGATAAGGTCTACCATTAGATGTCTGCCAGACTCCTTGAGGATGTTGGGGTTGAAAGGGCGGGGGTTTGTCAACCGGGCCTAATGCGGTCTGGAGAGGAGGGTGATTTTGAAATTCTCTATGGTTTTAGCATTTGGCACATTAGGCACGGGCTATAGGGAAACGTCAATGGTTTACAAGCACTTGGCTGAAGACGATGGTTTTCAAGAGCTTCTTGCATGAGTGCGTGGAATGATATTGGGAAAAAGGTGCCCTATCAAAAGAGCAAGAAGAGAACATATCGTAAATTATCTGTGTTCATTATGAAATGTTGTTGGAATTATTATTTTTTTATTATACATTTTAATATTTCTTAAATAAGTGTGTCTCATTGCTTTGTTGAATTTTGTGAGATATAATGTTACTTGATGATTGGCACTTGACGTAAAAGCAGGATTCTGATCGTAAAAGATATCTAAATATTAATTTTTTATCGCATTGTCTACAAGTGAATAATATAATTTGAAAAATGCAGTACAGTAGCTTCGACTATGTATATACTATCATACCTTTTATGAACACCCGGCATATACTCGTATATACGAGTATATGTAGCTTACTGAATATTAGTGGAAATTTCTTGCAATTCACCAAAGAATATTCAGATACACTTTTAACTGTTTTTAATGATATAACATGACGATATAATTTATTTTACAAACTATTATACCTTAAGATTTTCATAGCTTCAAAATCATTATACTTGCATTTCTTGCATTGAGAAATATTCCTGAATAACCGAGATCTCTAGCCGATAATATGCATACTTTTGTCTGGAGTACTTTTGTTATAATCCTTGAATATATCAGGAGAAATCCTTCAAACCTCTCGATTTTATGAATGCAGTCTGCATCCGGGATCTTAGTAAGATGCTTTGATTTTCAAAAGAATGTGAAAAAATGTACAAACGATCTTAGAAGCATTTATGAAACATTTCTAGAAGCATTCATGAAAACACTCGAGAAAGCAATCATTATTATTGAAAAAGTTTTTCGGTATTTCCAGGATCTCTGAAAAGGAAAAATAAATAAAAGTAAGATATATTCAAATGTATTCAGTACGAAAGGTAGCAGTCCATTGATATTGTCATGACGTTGTGGAAATATGCCCCTGTACAAAAATATCCTTGATTTTCAATATAGTACACTAATTTTTGATAGTTCAAATGAATCTTTTTTAACATCGTTGGCAGCTAAGGTAACAACGTGCATTTTGGGACCCCTTTGCAACCATTTATTTGCGATTTATCTCGTATGGCAATTTATGTGGTTTATACAAACCCAACCACAACCCCTAATGATGTTATTTACTTATTTGTATTATTAATTGGACTATTTAACGTCTTGACCATGGTTCTGTACAAATTTAACGCTTATGGTAAGCAAGGAGTCAATTGTCATAGGAAAAAAATTAACCGCATGGAGGGTAAAAGATATTGACAATCTCCTGACTACGCGGACCACAGTAAAGTTTTTGGAGACAGAATACTGCCTGTATCGCCTAACATTACCTCTCTATACAATACTTCAATGATCAGCAATAATCGACCTTAACATACAATAATCGACAATTATAAACACAAAAAAAACAAGACACTATCATAGATAATAAGAGGTAATAAGAGACAATGATACAGACAGTAAAGGAATATTTTTATGGAAATATTTTTATAATGGAGGATAATTATACAGCTTGTAATCAATATCTTGGAATGCATTGACACTCAGATATTTAAGGTAAAATATTACCTACAATCCTATTAATATCATGAAACCTTTCTCATAAGAAATATTATTATTATAACTAGCTGGTTATTAAAAATCTTTACGCATTAATCAAAATCCCCCCCCCCTGCTTAGCTCTCTATTTTGTTCCGAGGCCTAGAAATAATAGAGTGGCGGTGTAATAGAGCTCCCCAGGCTAGACAATGCTACTTTGTGGCCTTTGTGAGCGCCCAACGTCCCGTAATACGTACACTAAACAGTCATTAGCCGGCAACAGTTTGTTTTGAGTGGCCCTTGAACCGTTCCTTCTATTTCTGAGCTCCTGGTATTATTGCGACTGGATGTTGTATGGAACAGACCGCTCCTCTTTCGAGGCAGATGAAGGTAGACGGTAGACTGTAAACATGGAAGGAAGCCATTGTTTGATGTCAGGAAACAAATCTCTCTTTGAATTTTTCAATGGGCCTTGACTTTTAATTTAGTACTTTACTTCGTCGCATTATCAATATACATTACACAATATTATTTTATGCAGAGTATATTTTAATAATTTATGAGTATATCTAATTGACTAGATAAAGAATATAAATGAAGAAGTCGGGGACGCGCTAGGAGGATTTTGAACGGTAAAGGTAGTCAAATATTTAATTCCTAAAAGTTACATTAAGATAGTTTGAATGGGAATGACGCAAGGATATTATTTTTTATAAATGAATTAAAAATTTCTTTGTATTCACTACTTTATAAATATACATAAATTTCTAGATTTTTCGAAAGCGATGCTTTCATTATCAGGAATATATGCATACATATCAATATGTATAATTTATAAATTAAAATAAAATAACTTAGTTTGAATACCACTTTCTATTTTTATATGTTAACCAACCGGTTTCAGTTCAGCCTGAACCTTCATTCTGTATAACCCTGAAACCGGTTGGTTAACATATATAAATAAAAAGTGGTATTCAAACTAAGCTATTTTATTTCAATTTATAATTATGTATACCCATAAAGTGTTTGCTGCAAGTGAAAAATATATTATTTCATCACCTTTATTATTATTCCCTTTTTACAGAGAAAGCCAAGTTGTATTTGAGGAAACCGTATAGACCCTATTTTTAGGGAAAGGAAGAAGCGAACCAGTGTCTTGATGAAACCCGTGTACTGGAAAGGAGAAACACAGGAGCCGACAAATTATTTTACAGTCACGTGTGGTGTAAGTCTCTATTATTGGTTGTTATTAAATTTCATATCAAAGAATATGCTTTCTGAAACTATAATATATTTGTGCACCATATTATGATACAATAAAGTTAAATACTCCATTTATATCCACATCTATTTTCGGTTCGACGCTTGGAAGAAACTCAACGATGAATTTCGTATCACACGAATAGGTACAAAAAATATATCTGATATGTTTTTGTATTCTACGCATCTTCAGAAGCCAGCAGCAAAATGGGGAAAAATTCGGAAATATATTTTTTTCGTTTCGCTCCAATCTTCCATAGGATTTCAGTGAGCTTAATACACCGTTTTTTTCAGATACGTTTTGCTGCGTTTGCTTTTCTTATTAAAAATTTACACCCTAAAAGTACCGGCCCATCGGATATTTTGTGAGAAACGTGTGCGTGCTTTAAGAGCTAACACGAGGCTACAAAGGAAAATACACATGAAAAGCTTGATTTTAATGAAATCACCGAAAATCTTCTGCATTCAAATAAAGAAATATTTAAACAAAGCTCATATATCTTCTAAATTAAAAAAGCTTTTCTGTAATGTGCCAAGATTAAAGATAAATTTAGTTTATATATTTTATGGTTTCAGAGATGAGAGTATTTTCGTGCGTTTCGTAATTAAAGAGATAAACGTACTTTCGTGCAAAAGTCAGTATCTAGAGTGTTAAACAAATGAAAAATTATTTTTATAAAGAATAATTATTATTAATTGATAAACTAAAGTTCTTAAAAACTTAAGACAAGATTTTTGTGCATAGCGCAAAGGGTAACAATTATTATTTTTATAAACAATAATTATTAATCTAAACACTCATCCAAATTGAAAAAAACCTTCCGAGCAAAGATAAATGTCGCCGGCAGGACTCGAACCCGCACCCTTCTAATGTCCGGTTAGATGCTCTACCGTTGAGCTACGTCGGCTTATCGCAAACCCGCCAAGTTAATCAATATATACTAGTGTTTCATTCAATAATTACTGTTTGTATTATATAACTTTAGTTTATCAATTAATAAATGAAAAATTGATTATTTTCGTATGTTTTAAGTATCATCCGCTATCCACGTTCCTAGTTTATGACGGTTTTTTTGTAATGGGTCGCAAGTAAGTAAGAATACAGATGGTCTTGGTTATTGTTGGGTTATAGTCAAATTCAAAAGATTCCCCATTACATTCTACTAATTAACTTTTCGATTAATGTGTCTTGATATCAACACTTCTCATTGGAACATTTGTAAAAGGGTGACTACCTTAGAAGGTGTAAGGGTGAATCGACGGTTAACTCCTGAGATGCTTCAAGAGATTGCATAGTAGTTTATTAGTGACACTTCTTTATTAATTCAAGTTGAAGCACACAAATACTTTCTTCAGAAAGTAATGTTCTTAAAAAATTCTTGTGAATCTTTCAATATTATTTATATTTTAACTGTTTGAACAATTTAATTTAAGCAAAATTACTATACAGCATACATCGCTTAATTCGTAGCAATTGTTCTATGGAAAAAATTTGTTAAAAAAATAATTTATTAATATTAAAATACGGGCCAAGTAACCTGTCGACATTGTCTGGGATATTTAATGCCTCCAGGAGAAAATGACAGAGGGTGGTATATTGGGTTATGAATATTAAATAATAACAGTACTACTTTGGAAACTCTGTTTAGACCTCGATGAATTTAATTTATTTCTGCCCCAACGAAAGCACGGACACGCTTGAATAATTTGCCTTGTTCGTTTGAATAAAGTGATGTTCATACTCAAAATTACACGGTCTCATCGAGAAACTTATGCTTGTATGCCTAGTTGACGTCTGAGACAAGCGAAACATATGAAACACGTGATATTTTCAGAATGCCGCAGGAAATATTTTACGCGTTTTTTGTCCCACGCATGATGAAGTATCGTCCAATGAATGAAAGGGTAGTTTCCCTTACAAGGAGATAAGTGCCATAAATTTGATGTACGATGAATGTAATATCTGTAAGTCATATTTTAGGTTTACAGCTCAAAAGATTTTCAATTTTCTTCACCGTACCTTGTACCTAGGTACCCATGTCATGGAATAAAGGGTAACTCATTGGTGGCGATGTTAGTAGCCTTGCAGGTTCGGGTCTAATAAAAATGATTTATTACCTTATTTTATTAGGGTTGTAAGGTTTAACGTGTTGTGTAGTAAACTTGATTCTCTTATGAATAACTAGGTCATGGTTTAATTTCCGTGAAATATAGGTAGGACTGATATTCCCGAGCTTCAAAACTTCTATGCAAGCCTTGTCTACTAATTTAGAGATATCCATTTCTCAAAATAACTGCAAGTTTGGGTGGGTAAAATATGTGCTATCGTGTTTTATTGCATTTCTATCAATACTTTTTCATATAGCTACTTATCTTATGATGTACAAGGACATCTGCGCAGTCAAGAGTGTTGCTCCCGAATGTGCAAAATAATGTAAGTGCCTTATTTTTTAATTCTTCTTTTAGACGCCTGCACAGAAAATTTTTGAAGATCTGAATGGAAAAGTTTGAAAATTTTCTTCTTCGTCCGATGCCCTCTTATCTTATTATCAGGGTTATTTTCACCCTACAGGCTGCAGCTCGGAATCGGTCTGTACAATTGCACTCGTACCAGTTGCGTAGGTTACGAATACATTGAAAACTCAAGAAATATATTGTTGGGAAAAATTAGGTGCCTGTACTTTTTTAGGTAGAGCCAAATAACATTTCCATGACAAATAAGGTAGTTAGTTATCATATTAGCTAAATTAAATATGATATAAACGCATAAATTCGTTTTAAACCACTTCAATCTTATATAATAAACGATCGGTTTCGGAAGTGCCCTTCCTTCGTCAAGAATACCTGTATATTAAGACTAAACTATGATAGACATGCATGAATATTTAGTTGTTGGAATAGGAGCCGAATAAAGGGGAAGGCGTAATAGCTCTCGACTACGAATCCGAAGGTCGCGGGTTCAAATCCCGGCACGCGTAAGTAAATTTTATTTAATTAATTTGTATTGTTTCACAATTAATTCATTAAAAATAATATATAGTATATTTGGGCACGTTCCACAGTGGAAAATACTCTCGGTATCGCCCTGGTGAAAGACCACCATTCAGAATTGAAACGTTGCTTGAAATGGCTTTTAGTCGTGTTTGGTGACCAGATCTGAATAGTCAGGTATTTCCCCACCTTCCTCTTCCCCTTCTCCTTCCCCTCCCTACTACCATCAGCCTCACAACATTCCCCAATTGGGAATGCCAAAGCCTCACTGGCTCCAGACGGTTGGGAGCAGTTGGGACTATTGTGGGGTATTCACTTAAAAAAAATAAATTAGGGGGTTTCCTGGAGGAACAAAGCGTTTCACTGGAAAATATCTAGAAGAGGACTATACGATAAATTTACTTATTTATTCAATATAGATACGATAATTAATATTTAGGTATTTTACAATTTCCAGTCCTCGTCAATTATCTATTTTTTTATTAATTATGGCAGGCCAGAACGTAAATGCTTTTTACGAATATGAAATAAAATATTTTTTGGCTATGATTCGCGGGTAAATAACATTAAATTATTCTTGAAAAAGAGACGTTTTATTGTAACACAAAAAAACGTTTATTTGATTGCCCGAGACGAAGAGCATGGAAAAGATGGGTATAAAAATAACAAAAAGAACGCAGTACATTAAGAGCATTATTTGTTTTCCCCTTGTAGTCCACCCTAGATCCTTGTCTGTCTTTTGATGTCCTTTTAAATCAACTGAGACATTGTCAAGCCCTTTTATCCCTAGATTTCTATCCCTCAGGCCCTTCTCCATATTATTGTTTCCCTTCAAATGTCCAATATGTTTTCTGTCGGCAATTTCACGTTACAGATCCATCTCAATCTTGGGTGAGTTCATGTGGCTCTCCTTTTCTCTGTTTCGGCAGAATAATTTGAACAATCTATTTGTGTTTTTGTAACATAACCCATTATTCGGCGGAAGGGTAAAGGCTAAAGGTTTTGCTGCTTGAAAGTCGTGTACTATAACAGTTACCCTCCGCTCTCACTACTTCATTATAAAAAACCATTAAAAAAAAACATTATAGAAAACATATTATTGGTTCATTTAAATATATTTGATAAATTTAATTATTGCTGCAAACTGTTGGTTTTCCAAATAAAAAAAATAAAAAAATAAAATAAAATAAAGCTGCTTTAATATATTGTTTCGATGGGTGTAAATACTTACCACACCGATTATTTAAACAATATTCCAATCGGACGGGTTCGTAGTATTTTTTAGTGTAACACCTCACACGAGTCATGGGGAATGAATTTTAACAGCTTGAAGAAAGTTGGACGGGAAACAGATCTGGGGCGCTATTCCCGTTCTTTTTAAGGAAGATTCCTTAACTTTTTCCTTAGGGTTAAAGCCTTCTTACTTAACTGCGGTTCCGGTTCCATCTAATGACGACAGCTGTCAGCTGAATTCAGCGAACGACATTCATCAAAAATGTCAATATTTGCGATGTTTTAACAAGAGAAAATCTCAATATTTGAGATGTTTTATCAAGAGAAAAACTCAACATTAAGTACTCGTATGTTACCAATTACGTTATTATTTACTTTAAACATTATATAGATGTTGACATTTTTAACAATTCACGTCAGGCATTGAAGAGCGTTAGCACAAATTCAAATGTCACTTTTAGAACTAGAGATAAAAAAGGTCATTACTATCTAATGAGGTAGGTACCTTTTTATAAACCGTGATTCATCGTTAAAAGGCTTATTTATGACATTTAAAAATAAAATAAAAATGTATTAAGATGAATTATAATATAATGTACTTGTTTTTAAAAGTTTTAGTTCAAAATCTTATGTCACTTGAAGATATTTCATCAATTTTTGTTTTCAAATAATTTCTTGACAATCTATTTATGATCTTTTTACTATGTCTCACCGGAATTCCGCAGTTAATCAAGAAGTCTTTAACCCAAAGGAAAAACGTAAGGAATCTTTCGTAAAAAGAACGGGAATAGCGCCCCTGGTCCCCAAATTTGGTATCTTACAAGGGCGGTACTGATAGTGGTAAAAATATACAATATATAAATTTATTAATGTGTAACAAATTAAAGTTCGCAAGGTAATATCACTGTTAAAGAAAATATTTAATAAAAAATCAATAATTACGACAAGTAATTTTTTTTTTAATTAAACGATTAAGCATTATATTGAAAGAACCACCGTTTAATAAAAAAAATTCAGCATATTTCGAAACCAATATTTCCCTCGTCAGGATATAAAGTATATTAAAAAAAAAGAATGACATAAACATGGACAAAACTTAACAATAATTGATGAGATACGGTAAATAATTGAGTATTAAACTTATCATTATTATTATCATTACCTTTTTATTATTATTACTTATTATTGGTAATTTTTTTACAGAGCGGTCATCACGTTGTTATTTTATGTGCAAACTTATGATTTACGAATATATAACACGACTTGTTGACATTTATGAACGAATTACTATTAATTTGCGGAATATGATATGTAATTCGATAACTCATCATAAGTAGTAGTGGTGGGCGAAACGGCTCGGTTTAGTGAGCGGGATTACTAAATCAGCCTTTGTACTGTACCGGTCTGGTGATCCGGCTCGATTGAACGACGGTTCGCGTCCCCCACACCATGCCCTCTCCCTCGCTCCATTGGTCCTCCTTTTCGTCCAGTTTTCATGTGGATTGTCTTTACAGAGAGCTAGTTTAGTGATCCGGCTCACTAAACCGAGCCGCTTCACCCACCACTAATAAGTAGTTCAAAGTTTCACATTTCAGATGTCAACCATTAGAGATCACTCAAACAATAAGATATATAAATTATACATGAGCAATTAAACGTTAATGGGCGAACTAAAGAACACATTATGAAGCCAGTCCACCCTTTTTGGAATCACAAAGAAATGTTGAATGCGGTAATGCTCCTACTTTGCTGTCTACTACTTATACCGACTAGTCGTATCGTAGAAGGATGCTGGTTTATAGTGCCAAGAAAATTCTCTTAAAATCGATTATTTCATTCGATATTTGAGGATCACATATCAATTTTTTCAATTGCTCATCACAACAGGAAAAAAAAACAACATCTAGCCATTTAAGCGACCAAACAAATATCAAATTCGTATATCTGATCCATGGTCGTTTCCTGATCGCCTTCACTCCTGTGTCTCCTGCCATTCCCCTCCAGTTCCTTTTACCTAAAGACGTGGCGTTCACTTTGACACCATATGCTTAAGATTTCTAACAACCCATCATTTTGCTGGCTTATTATTGATGATATCATGAATATATTCTACCCTTGATTAATATTCTGCCTTGCAGAGTCATTCCAGTTGAGATGGTCCCCCTCCCCCCCACTGACCTTTAAAGATGTGATGGCCCGCCCTTCCTTCGTTTATGATTTAATTTAGCAATAGACCTCCGTTCGCGCCACCGGTTTAAGATGACTCCTCTACTGCTGCCTTAAATTTTCCTAACTAATGTGATCGGAAAACCCTTTGTAGTTTTCCTTTCAATTTGAGGTTTTTCTCCTCCTTGGCCAGCGTGCAACGTCTAGCCCTATGCTAACATTCGAGTGTTTCCTATTTTCATGATTTTTGCGGAAAATTACGCACTAGAATGTGGTCAATTTCCCAAGCTTTTCCGGAGTCTACGTTGTGTTCTGATTTTTGGTTCAGACTATTGGAAAAACAAGGCCTTATTTGTGGTAACCCCTATTCTTTGTAGCGTAGGCAGACTCTCGCATACCATTGACAGAATTCGCATTCCTAACATTCCTATCTTAGACTTTAATGTTCTGAACTCTCTATTATTGTTCTACTATGCAATCTACGTTAATTTCCTATGGGAAGACTAGCATTTTCCTAACTTTACCCCTAAATTTTCTATTTTCTTTCTATCGTGAGTTTTAATGGGAAAACTTAGCTTCTAGGCTATACTAATTGCACTATTCCTGATCTATATAATACGACGTAGTTTCAATTTTAAATTTGGTATACATGAATGTAATGATCACAGTATTATCGTCTTTCCTCATCGTACTAAGTGTAATTCTACATGGGTTAGTTTCAATGAATTTCATGGTTAAAAGGTACAGTTTTACTTGTTTTGGCGCCATCTCCATCCTCTCCTAAATTTGGGAAAATTACATGATTAGGTTTTTAGTTTTCACAGCTTTTGTTATGACGAGTGATCGAATACGGTTTGTTTTGCTGCAATTCGGCTCCAGACCAACCCCTAAAGTACTCGGATGGCCACGTTTCCGGTTGGTAACCCCTTCCTCACAGACGCACAGCCTGACCAAACGGTATACGTAACCTCTTCTTTTAGTTCGTGCGCTATTGGTCATCCCCTGTACCGCGACGGAAAGAGCACCTTCCTTATCCATGGGTCCGAGAACCTCCGAATTCCCGTCCTCCAGACAGTTACATTTAAAGGAGATCAAACCGGTTCCGTCCCCTCGTCAAACAACATTAGATACTTGCGAATTTTTTGCAAAGTCCGGGTTGAAAGGCCGTCCTCCGCATCAAAAGTTCAGAGATAACCACGCTTAAATCAGCAATTATTTCTGCCCAATCGATAGGTACAAATTATAAATATATGTAAACAATACGAGTTTTTATAATCCACAATACTCCAGTTTTCCAGAAAATTGTGGATCTGACATCTCCAACACAGGTCGTGAATCTGTGCCAGATATTCAGATATACTACATATGAATATACATAAAAGTGATAATACAATACACATAATAGATTACTTTTGGTTTGGTTGACAGGTTGATTTAATGAGACCCTGCTATCTCATGTAGTTTGAATTTAACTGTAGATTGATTTTTGTTTGTTTGAAGAAAAGGTAGGACTCCAAAAGCCCAAAATTTGCAAGGCCTGAACCTTGAAAACCTAAGTCGAAGATAAAATTAATTTTATAACATAACTTGGGAACGTATTGTCGACGAATGATTATGCTTATTTTGACATTTCTAGTAATGTGGGTTTTGTTTGTTCTGTTGAATTCATCAATATGTTCGAACGGGTGTGGAGCGCCTTTGAATTGAATCTTTCCATGAAAATGGCGCTATAAAAATATGTATGTACGCAAACTACAAATACGTGATTTCTAAAAGATGATAATTCATCGCAAAAGATGATAGTTATTTTTCAATTAAATGTCGACGTTTGTTAAGGTACTTATTCTTCGTAAGATGTACTGAAATTTGAATATATATATACATACTTATACGTATCTACATACTTCGATAAAAGAAGGGTGTGGTTTGGAATGTTGACCTAGTTTTAATAACAGTCGAGGAAGTGTGTCATTGAGATATGCGACAGTTATTAAGTGTCAGAGACCCCCGTCAGGAAGCATAACAATTAGGATTCATTGGTTTGTTTTAGAATGATAACGATCTTTGAATTAATAAAAATCGTTTGGTTGTTGGTAATTTTAGTAACGTTAGTTTTGAATTTATATGTTAGGAAAATATATATATTAATAAAATAAATTGTTTTTATAGGAAATATACATAAATATAATAATTGGTTTTATATATATACATATTAAACATTGTATATAAATAAAGATAAAATAAATAACGGCCATATAGATTTGATAGATACATTATACATTTCATATATATATATATATCCATACACACATACATACTCTTAGTAAAGGCCAAGTTTTTAGCCGAAGTTATTTCACTATACACCTAGGAAAATACACACGTACATCGGGAAGCGGTCAGCGAATAAACTGTCTCTCATGTCCCTTCGTCTCGCAGAAAAACAGGTAGGGAAGCCCATGGACAATTATCGTTCCCTCCTATCATACCCTACTGTGAAAATGTCCCATCGTCATCGAACATCGTCAAAGATAGGCATCGATCCATGACACCTCGGAATGCGAGTCCCCTCAAACACCCTAAATGTCGACGCTTCTGGGAAAATAACTCACCAACGTCAGGATGGTAGGAAACCAGGTCCACCCTCTGGAAGCGACGGATATCCTCAACATTCAACAAGTCTGGTTCTTTGTCCACGAGGGATAATTAGGTGAAGCCAGACTGGTATTTCGTTCCCCTCTCCCGTCCTCCACGTGATAGAGAGCTTCAGACGATTTCACTCGTTTAACCCCTTAGCCAACGCACACGGGATCCAAAGTGAAAGTCAATAAGATGTTCTGAAGTTGTTGTTTATGAGTCAACTCAATAAAAGACAATTATACAGGTAGGTATCTACCGGAAATTTTTATAAATACTTAAATGTATTTATGGAAAAAAATAGGTATTTTTGAATATTTAAAAGTCAAGTGCTGGTAATGAGTGAGACAATTGAATTATCTATAGTACTAGTTTAATTATAATTCAATGCGAAAGGAAAGGTTTATCGTAAAATATCTTATGAAGGAAGATGTACCCGCTGGGTATCATAAAATGTATTTGAACTCAAATATTTGATTAGAACGGCTTTGATCAAGTATACAAAACATTCACTCATGATAGATAACGGTCGTATAGTATTGACCTATATATTAAACAGTAAATATAAATATATATATATATACATATATACATACATATAATATGTGCGCTTATACATCATTAGAAATATAATTCAAGTCTCCGTCCTCGCCTTCCCCGGGAGAACCTGAAAACTTGTATATTAAATTGACTCACCTGAATTCCGACAAATTCATAATTTTTCCAGACGGGTTATACACGCCAATATAAAGATTCAGAAAATATTGAACTTCCCTGCCTGGAATGTTTAATCTAAGTTAGAAATATTTACTTAATAACAATCTAGCGTTACCTAATATCAATTCGTGATCTACCAATTTGTACTATTTCTTCAAATTTAATGATCTCTAAATCCAAATATTACTAAACAATATTTAATTTTTGTTGTTTTTAAATCCGTAAACCGAACGCTTGGTAATATTTTAGAACTTTATCATTTTTCTTTGACGAAATTAATCCCACACTAAGTATTAAAAATGAATTATATGAAACTAAGACTCAGCTGTTTTTAAACTTTCACTAAATTATTTTAAACGCAATTATATTTAATTTTTCTTAAACTCGTAATAAATTCAGTTCAACATAAAATATGAATTAAATCATATTTCATTTAAACAATTTGAATTAATTCACAGAAGCAATTTTTAAAATCTTTAAACAAATAACTTTATTAATTATTAGAAATTTTCAATATTTATTAAATTATTATTATTATCACATTGCTCTAACAGTTTTGAGAAAATTAAATCAAATATATTGTTACCAACTTTAATTGCGACTTTTAGAATCTTTAACGTAATTTAAGTATTATTAATTTTTAGGAAATTTCACTATTTATGAAACTATTATTGTATTAGATCAACAAGAGAATTTATTTTACTACAATATTAATTCGAACACTCAAAACACTCTATTTATTAGAAGACGAAATTTTTGAAGTCCAGGAAAAACACCTTTTAATCACTCCGCACGCAATTAACGACGTATCAACTCGAGACGAACTGTCTTTAAGAAAATTTTAATATTAATTTAAACACAAATATTTTATTTATTTTAAGATGAAATTTTTGAAGTCCAGAAAAACACTTTTTAATCACTCCGCACGCAATTAACGACGTATCAACTCGAGACGAACTGCCTTTAAGAAAATTTTAATATTAATTTAAACACAAATATTTTATTTATTTTAAGATGGAATTTTTTTTTGAAGTCCAGAAAAACACTTTTTAATCACTTAAATACCGATACGCCCGTAATCAACTATTTCTTCCAACTTATTTCGCGACGGACTCCAATCAACTTCAATTCAAACACTTTATTTATAAACACTTTCGATTATTATAATTTCACTTAAAAACCACCAATTTTAATTAATTCACAGAAGTAATTTTTAGTATCAACTTAATTATAATGAATTTTAGAAACTTCAATATTTATTAAATTATTATTGAATTAAATCAAACTATTGTTGAATCAATCCAACAACTATTTAAAAGAATTTATTTAAAACTTTAAGAATCAAATCAAATGAAATTTTTCTAAGTCCAAAAACAAAACAATTACACAATATCGATCGGCACGTAATTAATCTTCCCGGCGTTTCTCGCGACCAACTCCTAACGTTATTGGATTTTCAAATGTTAGGAAACGGGTTAATGTACTTGTTAGTAAATTAATAAAAACTTACCCTACTTCTTAGTGCATATCCAAATTTTTTTAGTTTAATTTCACACACAAAACCCGCAAAACAACTACCACTATCACGTATTTTTATGCATGCAAAAAACCATGCAACCTCTAGAACAGACTCCTTCCTAAAAATCCACCACATTCGCTTCCGTCTTCTAAAAACTAACTACCCTATCTGCCTATCTATAACCCGCTATATCACTCGCATTATCAAATCTAAAACAACCACTCTCTCTGCCTGTCTATCACTCACTATCTCACTCGCATTGTCAAATCAAAAACAACCACCCTCTCTGACTATCTAAAACTCACTATCCCCCTCCTCCGAATCGACAACGTACCTTCTCCCCAACTCTCCAAAAAAACCCGACTATCTTCCCGTTATTTGTCGCACAGGTCCGTACTAGGTATCCTTCGCCAACTTAAACGAATTTATAATTCTTTTAAATTATCTCCTATAAACCAACTATTCTGAGTAAGATATTTACTTACTGTTTGATCCCACTATCGAACCAAAATAGGTACCGTTCCTGCTAGTATCACGGTACATTTTTAGAAATTCGCTCAGGCAACAATAATAACAATAACAAATGGGCCACCTCCACCATATATACCCTATCACTTAGACTATATCTAATGATTTACATCTAAGAGTTATATAGATAACGACAATTTGGACCCGTAGCTAGTGACTTAAACCTAGGTAAGCTCAATTTCATAATCGAAGTCATCAAGACTATACCTATCTCCTATTCCATTCATCACAAAACCGTAAATCTGAATGCAGAATAAAAGGCAGCTTCCCAGTTGCGCTGGACACCGAATCGCATTCAAGATCGAACTACTTACTCATATAAGTTTTTATTTATTTCATCGCATACAAAATATTAACAAAGCAGGCACACTGGTCTCTCAATGCGCATCTGGATATATTATTCATAACAATTTCGTCACTAACTTGATAATTTATTATCTTCAGTCCTAAGGAGAGGTAGAATCCAACTCATTTCTAAATCAATAACTAATTCCTGTTTCTTAGAGATGTCACATTATTTAATTCTTCAACGTGCCTCGGTAACTTCATTATTTCAACACCTTGCTTTAAACGTTGGTACCTAATTTATCATCCTCTCATAAAAGAAGAATTCTCGCCTTCATACAATCATAACTTTGATAATTTACTACCTGCAGCCATCCAAAACCCTTGAGATTCTCTAACATTATGTCTTAGCCCGAAACAAACCGCGTCCATCTTTCAACGCGTCGCAGATTCATTTAACTCTCCGATTACAGTGGCGTCTCCAAGACTTATACTCGGGTCGTTGAAAAATCCTTATTTAATTTGTTTTAGGTATTTTAGGTGAGGCACTAGTTTGCGGCTTCGAACCATAGCAACTAGTTAATTTTTAACATCAACTACACCGTGTTGATTCTATTTAGTATGTCAATTAATATGCTTGTAAATCATTATATTTACCCAAAATGGTAATCTAGACAATGTTTCTATCTGCTTCCCCCTTTCCAAATACGTAATTCACGCCGAAATTGCACAACTCTCCAATTCAATCAACGATTATTTCGGATACTTTTCCATCGCCGAGTTTATGCCACCCGCCGTCACTGGAATATTTCTGGGTCCTTAACCTTGTAACCCAGTCTGTAACATTCACATGTATTCTTTTCAAGTGTTCGTTTTTGTATAATCCCGTTATCGTCGCTTTCGATATGTTTGTTTAGGATTCACAAGTCACAAGTCATAATTCATTATTAAGGAATGTTTTTACAATAAATTCTCCTTCTATGAGTTCTATGAAGCTCTGGTACTTTCCTTTCAGCCACCTCGAAATCGTTCTAAGATGTGCAACGCTCCCTTATCCTTCGAGACTCTAAATTTACATGAATTATTTTAAAGTATAAAAAAAAATATTTTCCTGCTAAGACTCGAATTCATCACACAGTTTAACGAATCTAGTAATTTAGGCTTTTTCAAAAAAATGGGTTCTTCATATTATTAGGTACTTATCTATCTCCACAGTGCACTTTCTTGAATGGTTTCAAAGACCTTTCTGAGCAAAATATCTGATAACTCTCCTTAAATTTGACATTTTGTATATATCTCAAATCGTGTTAAAAATAAACGAAATTATTAGAATACAATGAAACTGCTGAAATATTAGAGTTATTGACGCACCGTTGAATGTCACGCACACACAAAATTTTGTTAGCATTAAGAAATTCTATACAAATATTACAAACTTCCCTTGAAAACTGGAAGTTTTTATGCACTTAAAAACATATACAAGATAATCTCTATTCATATGTCTAGTCGAAAATATAATTATATGAAATTCTCTCGATCGAAAAAAATCGCTAAATATGCCTCGAAAAATATAAATAACACATGTGGTTCGGTTCTGTTACTTTAGAAGTGATAGGTATGAAAAAATTCACAGCGTTTCTTCAAATACTACTTAAGTCAGTAGTTTGTCGTCTTTAAATTTTTTTTTAAACGATCGCTTACTTCTTGAGCATAATCAAATTATCGCGCAACCTCTCTCTTCCGTATTAATATATCTCCTTCTAAAATAATGTTCAGTTTTCGCTCGCAGGGTATTGGCGGGTCTTAACCTAAAGGATATTTAGTTACGTATATTCTTATCATATGTAATAGCGATTATAAGTGATTTTCATGTAAAATTCAGTTACGCCAGAATCTTTAACCGTTCTTTAAAAGCTGTATTTAAGATTGACAATAATCGATGAGACTGCAATAAAGAAAGCTTATATTTATATCCTACGTATTATTAATATTCGCTATAAAACTGTTCCTTTGAATTGTCCGTCTTCTGATCCTTTGTCCGTCGTATTCCTCCTGGAATAAATTGACTTCTCCGTGTTGTAAGCCGAGCGGGTATCCGCTCCCCGTTGCCAGATGAGATTGATGGACAAGACAGGGAGATAATATCTTTACCAATGAACTTCGGACATTCTGCCATTTAATTGCACGAAAAGCAGTTAAGCCAAAAGAAAGAAGCTTTAATTATATTGAAAGGAATTATAAGATTACATACAAGGATAAAATCAATCACGAATAAATCTGGAAATACATAAGTTCATTGTACAATAAAAAGAACACAAAATTATTTAATTAAATTTGGGATCATTGTAGTAAACTTCAATTTTTAGACTGTTATTTTTACTAGTTTTTATACTTTCTATTTTCTACATTTCTGGATTTTTGGCATATCACTTTGAGGTGTCACGAAACGATAATAAAAATAAATTTTCTATGCAAAGAGGAAAAATTCAAAATCTGTAAAATTACATAGCATTTAAGTAAGTTCAGTGGTTATTTGAATGAACTTAAAATTTTAAAATATCTTGAAATTATTGGAAAAACTTATTGAAGCTTATAAACCTCATTGTAATATTTTAACACTGAATAAGGTAATATTAACAAATTTTAAATGAGAAAAAGACACATAACATAAAAGGTATCCAACCCGAACCCAGGACCTCTCTCTTACCGGGACAATACCCTTCACCGAGCTAACGGGACCAAATTATTGTTGATATCGTATTTCAATGTAAGAATTACTAATATTACCCTCATTCAATTCCCATGTTTTTGGCCGTCATCTTTTTGTATGATTGAAAGTTATAGTCGAATTTATTTACCATCTAGGCAGTGACTCCGATTTACCCATCCATATGGAATATCTATTGGATATTAAGAATTGCTAATATTAACATAAATTAATTCCCATATTTTTTTCTACTATCTTTATGGATGGTTGCAAAATTATACCAATAGATGTTCCATGTAAATAAAATATCTGATAGAAAAATATATTCCGGTAGAACTTACAATCATACAAAAAGATAACCGCCAAAAATAAGGAAATTCATTGAGGATAATATTAGCAATTCTTAAATTGACATATTATATCGACAAAAATGACGGAAAATATCTTGGTCTCATTATCTCAGTGGTTTGAGTGTTGGAGTATTATGGACAAAATTGTGAGCTTTGCAACTTTGGGTATCAAATAAATGTCGCACTTTTTACTTAAGATTTCTCAAATCCACGGATACACAAGCATCTGTAAGACTCGTGACCAATTTATTTATTGTTTTTAAGATTTAATTTTAATGTTTATAAAATACACAAATGTCCCACTCCGGTACGAGCAAAGCACAATATAGAAAAAAGAACATTCCCAAAATATGATTGGTTGAAGCAGCTGTTAACAATTATTAGGTACTACCAAAGTAATTAGTTACAGCGAGAAAATCCAAAATCGCAATAATTGTCTGTTCCTTCTCTGTTGAAGTTAATCTACAATCCGAGGGTTAATTTCAAACTTCCAGGCCAGCTCGGATTGAACTTTTCCATTATGGCTACTTGATTTTTTGATGTTTTTATTTATTTTTCTGAAGTTTGTTGTTGTTACCTTATTTTTGTTCTTGAAGTTTTACTAGGGTTTTTGAGAGTGCAATAGCAAGTGTCTGTTGTGTTTGGAATGCTATTTATTTTATGAAATAGATAGTTTTCAGTGACCTTTTAGACATTTGTAATTTTTCGTGCAAAATGTTCAATGTTGGTGTAAAAGCAGTGCAAACTTTCTTATTACGATTTGTCGAAATAAAACATATGATCTGTTCGATGATCCGAAAACATCGAAGCACTGCTACTATTCATAGAATGTAGATAGCGAAATAATTTTTGTCCCTTGGTGTAAATGAATATGTATGTATTTGTATGGTTCAATACTCTACGTAACATAAGTAATCTTAACTTTTTCCCAGTTTGCCCGTTAACAAACGACCAAAAATATACCCAAGAGTCGTGCATTCGTAATGCAAACAACTAAAAGTTGGTGAGCGAGCCGCTAATAGAAAGTAACGTCCTTTGCTGTCGCCCTAATGAGGGTGAATCACTTGGAATAGAATTCATACAAATTAAATGGTAGTTATGTTTTCCCATCAGAGAAGTTGTTAAAGTATTATTTTTTCACTGAACTTTATATGAACTTAAATTTGTTTCTAGTCAAGGGGATTTTCAATAAAGATAATTTAAAAAAAATAATTATAGTTCTTTATTTCAGAAGCATATTAAATACTAGTATGCTGGAGTAGTGCAACACCATATGGTTCAATAAGTGAAAATAATAACAGTATATAAAGTGAAAACTGACGGTAGAAGATTAAGGGGACTTTTCTGTAAAACAAACATCAATCATGTTCAATCAGTACAAAATTTACTGGATTAATTATTAGTTCATAAAAGTATATACGAACAAAGGCATAATATTCCATACTTTTATCAGTCGCAAAATTCTTTCAGTTAGATCAATTCTGTGGTACAAAATTATATTTCAGCACTTTAATAACCCTATATATTATACAAATAGACTAGAGCATACTTACAATACTCGTCTCAATTTTAATGGAGGATTAATGGTTCCTAAGCATAAATACAAATATGGACAAAAACTTTAGATCATATGCTTCCTAGTTCCCGTAATATAAGTACCCGCTGAAATAAAAAAAAAAGTATTAAAACTAAACCATTAATAAACAAATTGAAAACTTGGCTAGCTGAAAGAAGCTATTTGTATTAGAAATAAGGAAAATTATTTTATTTCTGATTTATTGCTTTCGTGTAGGTTTTAATTTTTTAATATATATTTTTAGAAATATTTTAGAGTAAGAAGATTCTTGAGAAATATTTATGTTATATATGGTTTTTATGTTTTTATTTTATATATATAATTTTTTTTAATGTTTTTATTTTACATATTTTGTAACCTGTCTGTAAATTTTAAGTTTTAAATAACAAGCTCCCGTTAGGCAAACTACAAAAAAGTAGTTTATCGGGACTTTTAGCATTGTATTTTTTCTTTTGTAAAATTAAATAAAAAAAATCCAAAATCCAAAATGATAAATGCAAAATAAATAAAATTATTTTGAAAAAAGGTAATTACTTGCCTATTACTTATTAAAAAAAATTGTAAGTGCAAAAATAAATTGTTCTTTCACTATTTCTGAATAAATTATTGATTAATTTCATCTCTGAGTAAGTACTTAAGTATTCGTCAATCAACTTTAATCATGGGATTAAAATAGCAGTGACAAGATGCATTTACATGACGGAGAGCGTTTTTCAGCGGTTGTACGCTACTCGACGAGTAGTGCTAATCTACAGTTTTCTTAGGAGGTGGAAGACCCCCTAAGTGTTTAATAGATTTCCTAGCTGCATACTTAGTCTTGTACTCCAAGGCCAATGCGATCTCAGTATGGAGATTTACTATCTGCACTTCTATGCGTTCTTGCAATAGCTGTGAATTTTTTTTAAAGAATTAAATAAAATGATGCACTTATACTCAGACGACGAATGTAACACGTTTCTTACCTTGGGATGCGTCAAGTTTTTATTTAGTAGTTCGAGAAGGATTTCGGGCGTTTACCTTAGGTAGCAAAATATATTTTTTTCTATAAACCGCTTTCTAAGACAAATAAAATAATCATGTTGAGACATTCATATGTATTAAAAAAAACAATAATTACTTACTTATTTTTTATATGACGAACACACAAGATCGGGTGGGTTGTTTGGAGTTTATGGACTGTAATTTAGAAGACAAAAAATTAAATTATGTAAACACTCAAGCCTTGACACTTTCTATGTGGGTACTCAGCCAAAATGTTACTCGAAGGAACTATTCTCGTTCCATCGGAGATGGAACCTACGTAATTCTTATTCAGTTTCCACCCCCTAACCCTCTTCACCATACGATAGACGGAGAAGTTTTCCCCCCGTGAGAGACGCATGTGTTCCTGGGAGTGCTTGATATCACGCTCCATACGTTCTAATGAGAATTTATATCATGTTACTCTCACGGAAAAGTCATCCTCGTTTCTTTCCTGCTAATTCCGGTCATTTACGGAGGAAAATAAGTTCATCACATACTGAAGTGATATAAATGAAAAACTTTATGAAACCCTAGTTAATAAGTAAGAAACTTGTAAAAGGTTCGCAGTGTGTGTGTGTGCGGAACTATAGGTATCATGCCTAGCACAATGAACCGCAGAAGGTATCGGCCTCTTTGTTAGAGAACCTCTTTTGAAAGTGCAAACTTTTTTTTACTTGATTTGTTACTTTAATTGCTCGTCGTGTGATTGTTTCCTTGATTTGGTACATGGGCATGTATTACAATTATTAAGTAGGCGTATCATATTGTGATGAGTGATATGAACTCATATTGTAACATGTGCTAGATGAATTTAAATAAAACATAATATTGTTTTAAACATAGTAGGTGTGTTTTCCAGACTTCACATATTTCAGAAAGTATATAAAATCAGTCTTCAGAATCTTCTAGAAAGGCGACCGGATCTTTACTATTGTGAATTTTACAAAATTTTGCAAATGTATGCGCTGCGTTAGGAGCAGAGTTGATACGTCTCTTTTTATCAAAACTGAAATATGTCACTGCTTCCAAAAGGCTAACTTGAAGAAGTTTGGAGCTCCAAATCCCGATGATCCTTTCTGTATCGGACTATTTTTTTAATTTTTTTTTTTTTTTTAATTGTATAATATTAATTATATACAGTGAGAACTTATACCCGCCAAGCCACTGCAAGTAGCTTGTCAGCAGGAGTTTATTTCAACAATATAATATAATACAACAATAAATTACAATCATCATACAAATGTAGGGTAAAATTATTATATTTAGGCGTTGTGATTGCAACATCAATTTATTGTTGAGAGGTGAAAGGTTGTAAGTGTATACATAGCTATTCGAGACCTATTTTATCACATTGAATTACATATTTTAATTCTCTGCATTAAAAAAAAGAGACTTTCAGTACATAAAGTATCACACCGATTCATACTATGCAGAAACCATCAATGCATATAAAACTCAAAGTACTGAATACGAAATGAAAATTTTATCTTATGTTCTTTCCAATTCAATATCCAAGCCAGACGTTTCCAATCAACCCCGGCGGAGATGCTGCACTACTGAATCGTATACCTACATATACCAGCACCCTTGCACCCATAGGTTTTATAACAACTGTAGACGATGCAATGCAACCATGAAACTGGTGATATAAAATGTATTTGTTATAGTCGATATTTTAAATTATGTGCGGAAAATTTGTGTTCCAAAGTTAATTGGTCGTTTTTAATTTATATTTTTATAAACAATAATTATTAATCTAAAACACTCATCCAAATTGAAAAAACCTTCCGAGCAAAGATAAATGTCGCCGGCAGGACTCGAACCCGCACCCTTCTAATGTCCGGTCAGATGCTCTACCTTTATCTTTGCTCGGAAGGTTTTTTCAATTTGGATGAGTGTTTTAGATTAATAATTATTGTTTATAAAAATAATAATTGTTACCCTTTGCGCTATGCACAAAAATCTTGTCTTAAGTTTTTAAGAACTTTAGTTTATCAATTAATAGTTTTTAATTTAATTTAAAGTCCAACATAATGCTTATTTTAAAATATTTTAAATTTCTGAATTTTACATTTCATTATATTTTCAAAGCAGATGGGGTAAAACTTTTTTTATATCACCGTTAGCCCCCAAATAATTGTTGAATGTGCCACTAAAATCTCGAAAAATCAATTCCTTTAATGGACTATATTTCATGATGTAAAAAAAAAAATAGAATACCTCCCATGCGTATTAGATATTTACTAAATTTTTAATTAAAAAAAAATACCGTTAGGTTTAGGTGAGTATTATGACCTCAAATCCAAAATTAAGTTTTGTATGAAACAGGCCGCGCAACCGTTCCTCTTAAGTAAAATATGGAAATGAGAACACACTTATGTTCCAACTTTTTTTTCTTTGATTACTGTTTGACGAGTTTCGCGCTTTGTTCACACTGTAAATAACGTATTTTTTGTCTTTTATTTTTCTGTATCGATTTCGATGAATTGAAATAGCTTCTTTATTACAAAGTACTACGGACTGTGAATATATATAAGAAATATAACCAGCGAATTACGCCACTACTTTAAAATAAATAAATTATGTCTATACAAAATAATGACAAAATAAAATATTTTCTATATTTCACATATACGGTGATTTCTGGAAAACTTTCTTTCCTTATTTTATAGGTAATCACAAATATTATCAGCTTTCTGCTCGCAGTGTCTTTAATAATAAAGTAATGAATTACACCATTAAATAGTAAAGAATTACACCATTAAATAGTAAAGAATTACACCATTAAGTAGTAAAAAATTACACCATTAAATAGTAAAGAATTACACTATTAAATAGTAAAAAATTACACCATTATATAGTAAAGAATTACACCATTAAATAGTAAATAATTACACAATTGAATAGTAAATAATTACATGATTAAATAGTAAAAAAATTACACCATTAAATAGTGAAGAATTACTTCGTTTGTACCATGTTTTTCAATTAAGAAATAAAATAAAAACAAAAATTATTTTCGCAATCTTTTCCAGGGCGATCAACAAGGGATTTGCGATCGAGAATAGTAGTTAGTTGATATAGTTACCAACCAAAGGGAGAGTGGTTGAATCAAGATTGTAAGAGTTTAACACTGTTACAAATGATTTTAAACATATTTTTATTCATGTGAGTACCACACAAGAGCCCAGTTGCTCCCAACCGTCTGGAGCCAGTGATACCATCGCATCCCTAATTGTGGTATATTGTGAGGGTGGAGGTATTGGGGAGGGTAAATGGGAAAGATAAACGTGGGGAAGTACCTGGCTATTCAGATCTGGTCACCAAATACGGCTTAAGCCATTTCAAGCAACTTTTATATTCTGAATAGTGGTCTTTCACCAGGGCGATACTGGCCACATCTACTGAGCTGGAACGTTCCGCAAATGAAGTACATTATATTTTTAATTAATAATGTGAAATAAGACAAATTAATCAAATAAAATTTACCTGCGCACGCCGGGAATTAAACTCGTAACTTCCGGATTCGTAGCCAAGGATCGTAACCACTCAACCACGGAGACCGTCGAGCTGTCAACTATGTACTCCAATTAAAAAGAGAATTGAGTCGTTAAGAACGGGCGTGTTATCCGTGTACCGGAGCGGGAGAGTATACTACGAGCAACGGACTGTCAGCCGTCAGTTTAACTGTGCGGTGTTGTCAATATTCAGACAATAATGTTGCAAACGCAAAAATGTTATATTATTAATTTACGGTGCTTGGCTACAGTAGTTTCCTATGAACTCAAGCAAATTTGTATAATCTGCGTAGTTCTTTCATCATCGTTTCCATCGTTCGCTACCAGCTGTAAGGTAGTGTAGGTATCTGCACCAATTGGGTACATGGCACCAGTCACCTCGAATGAAATCCAAGCTACACTGGGGGAATATAAAGAGAAAGTGAATCAAATGCCAGGGACTAGTATCGCCATGGAAGTCTGCCGATCTTGCGTCTATTGCCTATTGAATATTAGCACAAAAGAAGCGTTATGGATATAATGTTGCAATCTTTGTATGACATAGATTGTCCTATGGACTGGTGACTGGTGATTACTATGGTATTAAAGAAATAAAAATGACGTTGTTACTTTTGATGTTGGTGTTTTTTTTTTATCAAACAATTTGTGTCCTATAACGAGGTGTAAAGCCATGGCGCATGTTATAAATCATATCTCTTTATGATAAAAAAAAAACATATTTTTGGTAGAGCATCTCACCGGATATTAGAAGGGTGTGGGTTCGAGTCCTGCCGGCGACATTTATCTTTGCTCGGAAGGTTTTTTCAATTTGGATGAGTGTTTCAGGCTAATAATTATTGTTTATAAAAATAATTGTTACCCTTTGCGCTATGCACAAAAATCTTGTTTTAAAAAAAACTTTAGTTTTTCAATTAATAAATATTTTTGCCCTCTCTTTTCTTATTAATTAAGTAGCTATCTACTGAAAGATGTAACAAGCAATACTAATCAATAGTGTTATTTTTTTTTAATGTTTAAGTTTAAATAAGTTTTGAAGGCAAATATGTAAATGAAAACATTTAAAAAAATATATGTATTTAAAAAAAATAGGAAAATAACATAAATAAATGTCCAGGCTCGAAATATACAGATACAACAGAAATACGTAACAACGTTTTACAAGGGAGAAATATACCAAAGCTTCTGATGGAAATTATGGTGTGAGATATATTTTTTTGCTTTCATAAGAGGAAACCTGTACATATTTTTTGACGCCAGAGCTCACCGCTTGGGAGTTTTTGGTCAGAAGAACAAATAAGTGGGAATGTATTTTCCATTTGATGGTTATTGTTTTTCTGTCAAGAGTTATATAAATATCGATAATTTTCCTGTTTGTTGTAGTTTCCAGAATGGAAGATACTTTCAGTATCGCCCTGGTGAAAGACCACCGTTCAGAATTGAAATGTTGCTTTACAAAAGTTACGATACATTTTTTATTAATCGCTGTAAGGACCCCTTTTCGCGAACTATTATTATTCACATTAGATTAAATGCACACTCCCACATGATTTTATTTATATAAATTAAAAAAAAAATAAAAAAAACAATGTTAAGTTTAACCGATCCACCTAAATCCACAAGTTTTATGACTCATAAAATGAATCTTAATTTACATTTACTTTGAATACATTACAAAAACCCGATTCATTAATTTAAAAAAAAAAACAGCTGTCTTTGTATCGAAGTAAGAACCGCAATAAATAATACATCGCGAAATAAATATCATCGAAATACACCCACAACCCTGTTTTATGAGCCATATAATTTATGTATCCCAGACCTACTTAACATATTATATATATCACATCTATTAATAATAATAGATAAAAGATTGTTCAGATAGGAGAACATCAACCAGTAGCATTCTAGTTTAGATTGATTTTTTTTTAAAATTAGCATTATCCAATACCTATCTGCCGATTAAAAAAAATGCGTTCTATCATAGAAATGCCGGCGGTGATGTAATAACTTGACCATCATACAAAACTTAGGTAATTAATAATACGAAAGCAACCACCTTCGCAAGTAAAATAATAAATTTATCATATAAAACTCCCCACTCACCTCGAATATGATCGTCCAACAGAAACTATCGTCAAACATGTTGCATCGTTCAAGAAATTGATCATCATGTATCATAAATTTATTTACAATACACACTTCAGACATCATACAAAAAAAACGTAATTTGGTGTTTGCAATACCAATCAATTCATTTATTTTGTATTTGTATTCAAGCCTCGCTCCCCATAAAAAAGCTTCACAGTAGAGAACATCAATAAAAAAATCTCCGCCCCGGATTATCCTTTAAAATCGGTGATGAAAGATAAGTTTTACGAAGTTTGGTTCAAACCCTAATATCGCTTCGAACAGCAGAGTAAAAATCACTATAACTTCATCAACCGATAGTTGGATGAAAAATAAACATAATGTAATCATTGTGAGCAGTGTCATTGTTATCAACTAAAAGGTTTGCTCAGTTTCGATCGATAAAAGCAGCTGTGCCATTCATCATGATTTCAATTAGCATGGCATGATATTTAATATTTAAGTTATCCAAGGTTAAGAATAAACGGACTGCTACCAGCAGTCGTTATCAAGCAGTAGGCATAGCAAAAAAAATTACAAATAACAAGACATTCTATATAATTCGATTGTCAATTGCTCGTTACAGTCTGTGTTCCCAGCCTAACTTAGCGTTTTGTATTTCAAATTTAAAATTTGTTTAGTATTAGAAGTTGTAAAACTTGTGATAGTGTCAAACTGTCACAAAAACGAGCCATGTTGGACGACAGACCAGTAGGTGTTTGAGAGGTTTATAAATGACGCTCATTTTTGGCAGCATTCTTGCATAATAATTCACACAACATCGCGTCCCGCGGCTATCCAAATTGAATAATATTTTAGATTGAGTCCGGTCATATTTTTTTAACGTCTGATACATGCATGAAGAATTCGATTCACAAAAAAAAACATGCAGGCATTTTTTCGTGGATGTCGCCAACTGAAATTGCCTGCACTAAAGTGGTTAACATTTTTATATTTAAAAAAAAAATCAAATTGGTACATAGGAAGATCGCTTATTGCATGTTTTGTTTTCTAAAAGGGGAGTTCCTACTTACTGCAAATTTTGATCTCTGATAAACAAGCTTCGTATCCTCCGTACTATCGAAGAGAATACATACATTTCAGCTAAAATATTAACTCATAGTTATGCAACTGTGGCCGAGACTCGTACGAGCGCAGTTCTGCTTAGTTGTTCCGGACTACAATTTACGGAGTAAAGTTTGGCCAGATGACAGCCAATAGGAGAAGGCACCAAAAATAGAAAAAGATGCAACAAAAGGTCGTTGCATATTGACTTCAAAGACGTTTTTTTTTACCCATCCTGTTTTTTTTCTATCTAGCAAAGATTTATTCGTGATTGGAAAGAAATCCTACTATCTATCTCTAGTAGAAGTATCTCAAAAAACAAATTGTGATGACAATATGGAAATGATTTTCAACATTTTTTACAAAAACAGTATCTAGTTTTAATTTTAATGAAGGATTAATGGTTCCTAAGCAAACAAACAAATGTGAACCAAGAACTTTAAATCACATGATTCCTAGCTGTTTAATTATGTTAACCGCCGAAATAAAAAAGCTGTATTAAAACTAAATACTTATTAAATCGAAAAGGTGGCTAGCTGAAAGAAGCTATTTGTATTAGAAAATAAGAAATGTACGATTTATTGTTGTCGTTATAGTTTTATTTTATTTTTGAGAAATATTCATGCTTTAAGTTTGTTACACATGTTTTTTTAATGTTTTTATTATATATATATAATCTTAACTGTAAATTTTGAGTTTTGAATGACAAGCTCCCGTTTTACAAACTACAAAAAGTAGTTTCTCGGGGCTTTTTGCATTGTATTTTTTTTTGTAAAATGTAATAAATAAAAAAAATCGTAATTTTTTCGTAACACAAAAAAAATTGCTCTGAAGAAGTTTAAATTAGTTACAGTTAGCGCAAAAAAATAATGTTGTGTCTATTTCAAATGAACGGTTAGAAGAATTCATACTCTGTCTTACATCCATGCAAAAATAAGGAGTTGAAAACATTACTGAAATACGAATGCACGTAGAAACATGTTTAAACCGTGATGAATAATGGATTTGAATTGTAACTTGATATTAATAGCGCAGGTTAGTTTAAAAATAAATTTACTGGTAATTGAAACGCTAGACATCAAACGGTAATGAATTCATATCTGCAGAAGTTTAATTATTTTCAGGCCAATTTATACATTGAATTGATCAAATTTATTTAAATTCTTTGGTTCCATGATTAAAGGAAAAGCACTTGATTTATGAAAGGAAGTGGGCAGTGTCTAGCTCATTGGCCCCGGAACCAAATATCAGTATTTTAAAACCCGGCGTGGGCAACTATCATTTTTAGGGGTTTTTCGACAGTAAATTTAAATTAAATGCGATGTAATTATTATACCTAACAAACCATCTGTATCTCTTGGTTAGAGAGTGGGTATTATTTTGATGGAAAAGTTGTTTGAAATTGTTGCTTGTTTAATTTATTTTTATTTTTTATTAATCATTTAATTAGTTTACATGAAACAATAATGTTTCTTATACAATAATTATAAAGTTTGTTTAAACATTTTCTTTTGTATGCATAGATACATCTTATTCCCCTTGTTCTACTCAGGTCGGGGACCCATCGCATTGATAAGGGGCCTCCAGGCGTCCCTGTCCTGTGCTACGTTTACGGCATCCGTCCATAGTAGGTCCAGCCTCTTCTCGCACAGACTCTGGAATTGATTCTCCCACCTGTCTCTTTGTCGATCCGCTGGAAGTCTTCCCTCTGGAATTTTTTTTGTACGCTTTTTGTTTATTCTTCTATCTTTTGTACAGACACCCGTATTTAAAAGAGGAGTGGGCATCATGATGATTAGTATATTTTGAATCTATAATTAATACAGTTCTAAGAAATGTGAACAAAAATATATATATATACACACACACAGAAGATAATTTTTCATTTTGTTATTTTAACATTGAATAGCTCTTTAATTGCCTTTACTACGCATTTATCATCATCGATTGATGTGATGTTTTCCGGTTGGCTGTATTATTTAAATATTTTTTTAGATAGGTAGATCAATAGATCTAATTAGTCAGAATCTCCGAAACTTTTCTATTCCTCTTTACCTTTTCCCCATTATTTCCTTAAGCACTACAATATTCCCTAACGCCACACATCTCCTCTGGCTCAAGGTAGTCGGTGATCTTCTGCGATATCCATCACATAAATATAGAATTCAGAAAATTAGTCTGCGATGCAAAAAACTTGAGGGGGTCAACTGTTTTCTTTTGTTTGATGAACAACATAAACTGTGCAATCAAATATTACAGAGGAAATATTATTATCAACACACGCCGTCATTTTAATGAAATATGAATCAATTACCTTCTGAGATGCAACAAAATTCCACATATTTAACCTAAAATATTTTTTTGTAATTGTTTTGCATATTACTATACTTTAATCATCATCTAAGAAGTTCATTGAACTCACTGAATAGATAATACTCACTAAAAATGCCTTACCTTTAGATTTAAATGGAAATCAATGTAACCATTTACTTAGTACCTTTTGGTTATAGCTCCGAGAGGGCCAATGACACGACCAATGACCAACGCACTGCCTGACATCGTATATTGCATTCCATTTGATTTAGAGTTTGTACTGAGATAGCCAAATTCTGAATTTGAAATTTAAATGGGATTTTTAGATGATGAAACACGCCTACATCGCATTTCTTGTGTTCTTTTTCCTATGGTAGAACTCTTCAAGATATCAGAAAATCAAAACCGAGCAATTGATAAAAAAAATCTTTCTCTCAATGGATGTTTCACTGTTTTATAGCACCTGCTGTGTGATTTAAGTACGTTAAGTAATTTATTTCTGAACGTTTTATGATTTCGCTGTTTACATTTTCATATGAAGTCTAGACTCGCTGTAGGTGACGTACAGCGCACAGGTAGGATAATCCACTGACGATACAATTTTTCCGCCAAGAAGAAGGATGCAGCAAAAAAAAATCTGCAGATATTTTAGTTTTTTATTTTTTTTTATTTTCTCAAGCCAACATTTGTAATTGATGTTATATCTGAAATAGGGATGATACATATTTATTTTTATTTTATTAGGTGAGTAACGCACAAAACTCTCAACTGCTCTCAATTGTCTGGAGCCTGTGGAATTTAGGCATCTCTAATAGGGGTATGTTATGAGACTGACAATGAGAGGGAGGGGAAAGAAGTGGGGAACAGAAGGATGGGAATATACCGGGCTATTCACATCTGGTAAGAATAAGAACAGAAATTAGTAATCAGTATTTATATCTGAATTAATCCAAGTATGGAAAAAGCATTACAAGAATAAAAATAAGTTATATAATTAAAAATACACTTTTATTAAAATATATAAATATTTCTACACGTTTCGATAGCAATGCTATCATCCTCAGGAATAAATGAATACTTTTATAATTTATTAATTTATTGTATTTTATATAATTAATAATGACGCCACAGAGTTTTCAATCGTTTGAAGAAATTATAAAAATAAGTATTAATACTTCAATGTTTACGTATAAACGTACAATTAGATTAAATATTACTTCTTGAAATTAAGATTTCACGTAGGTACTTCGGATTCAGCTACAGAATTAACTTTTTCTCTTTTGTCTTTCTTCTCCCCAGCTTCTTCAACCTTAAGAAAATCTTCCAAATACGAATACCATAGATCTAATGGCTCATATTCTTCCTTAAAACACGTAGAATTTTGATTAAAAGCACATTCCGTAGGTTTTATTTTCAAACGGCTTTCTATGGAGGGTAATACAGTGAGGGGTACAAGACAGTTTCCATGACAACGGCGTCTGACAGCCTCCCCCGGTATAATGTACGGGGAAAATTGCCGCGCGAATATAAACTGCATATTAACTGAGATTAAACCGTTTAGATATGAAAGGGACACGTTTATTGAATATATAATACATTCCCCGAATACGTTTTGGGGCATCCACCGGTGTAAATATGCACGTAAAGTAACGCTATCGAAGCATTAAAACGGTCGGGGATACTTGTGTGCAGGGAGAACATATTTATAAACCTTAACTGATAATAAAATTGAAAATTCCGTAGGGGGTAGCTAAAAAACTGTTTTTTGACTATTATTGTCACCTTTCGAACTCTGTAGATGTTTAAAGAACTTATAATATAAACCTTCTTGGTAGTCGAAGGTACCAGAAAAATAAAAATACTCATAATCATGAACTAATTATTGGCTAACTCTTTCAACTATTCAACCATTTAAATATTTATATGTATGTTTTTTTTTATATTGTGGACAAAATAGAAACCCTGTTTACAGATGAACTCGACTTCATGAGAACTAATCGTTTCTCTGACTATTTTTTGTGTAAAGCTGCTCGCATGTGGAACAAGCTACTGACATCTATTTTCCTCTTTCATATTATCCGGACCTCTTCAAGACCCGCATTAAAAAATCTCTTTCCACAGCTCCTACCTTGACCCGCCCTACAATGCTGCCGAGTCGGGTGGTGATTTAGTTCCCCTGTCTTTACACGCAGACAGGGGCGCTCTTGTGAGGTATAACTTTATTAATTGGAATGGTACTTACACGATGTTATTGCTGAATTTGTTCATGAGACAAATAAAATATTTAGATGAATTTCGTGATGGCTATCTATTTTACCTATGTACTTACTGTGATGTGGTTTGCACCTGTGTTACTATTGTAATTTGAATTTTTATAAAAATATGTAAAAACCCATATAGGGCGAATACAATAAAAGGAATAACATAAAATTTTTCACATTATACGGAATGATATTTTTTCATTATTATTTTTACATATTTACTTATTATTTTTAAAATACTGCATATATAGATTCCTTTGTCCTGGTACAATCCTTTAATACACGTATAATAAAAATATATTTATTTTTTGTAAAAAAATTGTAACTTTTAGAAAGAGATCTTCTTTTCCCAATCATTAAAACAAAACTGCATAATATCTTTCCCACTTCTTCAAATGTGAAGAAGTAAATTGATTGTCTGTAATAAGTCGCATTAAGTAATTCCACAATATTGTTAAAAAAATATGCATTTGCTATTATATATACACCGATATAATTTTGTGCATAACCACAGAGGATTCTCAATATCGGACATGTTTCTGTGACTATGACAATCTCAATACAGGAAGGTTCAGAGGAGGAAGGAAATTAAAGGGGTGGGAGAAGGGGGAACAGGTAGGTTGGGAAGTTTCAGCCCTACGTTAGCATACTAAAATGTGATCACTTGCCAGGGTGATACTAATAGTAGATTCATCTCTCTTTTAAAACTAAATATCATGAGACTGAATTACACATTTCAAATTAAATATTTTTGTGACGGCATTCTTATGACAAATCGTCTGTTTTGTCACTTGAAAGTACAGACAAAAAATGAACGGTTTTATCCGAACATTCATCACGTTTTTTCATGGACTATTGCGGATGTATAGAACTTATCCCCCGTTTGTTTACAATTGGATGTTTTTATTTTTTGTGTGAATCCCTCGTGGGATGAAGTCATCATCGATAGGCCTGGATGCTGCGTCTAATGGACTGTGGTGGAATCCCCCAGAGATAAGAGAATGATTTGTCTATTGGAGGATTGTGGGGATGAAAATGTATTTTTTTATCATGCATCGTCTCCTGTATTTTAGTATGTATATACTGTAGCTAAACTACGAAGAAATATAGATACCACAAAAAATATATGTGTATGATGCAGTAAACATGAACGGTATGCTCTGGCATCTTAAAATTTGCACAGCTTTGTTTGTCTAACAAATCTAGGTTAACGTAGTACCTTCGGTTCGTTGCATCATTTTCAAATGTTCGAAGTGTTTAAAACTTATACCGAAATCTCTTCATGGGCGAAACCGGGTAGGAAAGCTAACCAAACTAAATCTTGTTTTTTTTTTTTCAAATTGCTCAAAAAAATAATAGAATTTTTAGACGCATATCTACGTTTTATCTACGAAAATCATTTGAACCAAATTGATGAAAACTTTACATTACTAGCTTCGTATCGAACATTGAAATTAATACCAATATTAAATATTGATAGACATTGGATTACTAATCTACATATCCTTATCAATAATGTCACATCATAATATTACCTAGTTGATAAATACATCAAATAGTCAAACGATCTTAAATATCGACAAACATATCAAATGTCCTCAAACGGGCACTCAAAACTACCTTTTGGAACCCTTCCAGGGATATAATATATTACCCCCTCCACTTGGGTTCCACGGGGTAGCGGTCCGCATACTAATCCCGGACCGGTGCTTGCACTCTGGGGGGAAGATTAAATAACCAAAAAGTTTGTTATTTAACACAACAATTTTGTAAAGCTGCATTTAAGGGATGTAATGTTATTCTAATGATTACATTATCGTAATGTGATCTTGACTCTATAAGAGAAGTACTCGCAAATAAAAAAATACAATTTTTTAAAGGATAAAACAATTAGCAAAAAAAAAATTACAAATACAATAATTTGTAGATGTTATTAAATGTTGATCAGAAGGTAGAATGAACTCAATATAAAGCCACTAAATCAATATCTAGCTACTAAAGCTACTACTTTTCAATCGAACGTTTAAGGATCATTGGGGGTTATTTGAAATATACATTTAAATTCTTATTTGGAAAAGGTATGTAGAAATGGTATGTTTTCTGTATTTGGACGGGAACAGAGCAGCACCCTACTAAATTCCTTTAAATCATAAATTCATTATAATAATAATAATAATAATAAGAGTTAATTTCTATAGCGTAGTTTTGTGAAGGTTCACCTCAAGTGCGCTTTACACTAACTAAACTAACCTAATATAATTGTAAAATAACAGATATACTACATAGTATATCTGTTATTATAATATATATACAATATGCAAATTAATACTATGACATACAATATTCATGAGCAGGTATTAATATATAGTAGGTACAAATAACAAGAGAAAATTATATGACAAAAATTATATGACATACATGGTTTTTCACTGAATACTAATGGAATTAAATAACAAGGAGAGAAACCATAAAATCATCCAATTTTCTTTAGAGATAGGCAGTAATGCATAGATTATTTTTTTTAAATTTATCACTAACTTAATTTAATGACAGAATTGAATTTAATATTTACTGTAAAGCAACATTCACAGATATTACTATTCATAACACTTCAAATCAACCGGAATCACATAAACATTTAGCCAAGCATTCAATGGTTCACCGGTTAATTAAAATCCTGCTATCGATGGATAATTTAGAAATTGAATTATCAAAAATAAACAAAAAAGAATGGTTAAACAACACTCTTAATTGACAAAATTTTAAATAGAAAACTTAAACTCATTTCCACTAATAATTTTTTATTCGATACATCCACAAATAAAAATAGAATTTTTTATATTTCGAACTTTTCTGTACTTAGCACAAAAAACTTGCCTGCCCACATTAAACCCGCGTTCTACATAGATAATACCGTAGGTAAATTCCTAAAAAAATACTAAAGATAGGAATCATAAATTTAGCCATTCGGGCATTTACAAACAATGTAGCAATAACTGTACTTCGTTATACATAGGAAAGACATCCCGTAATGTAAATATCAGAATTAGGGAATATTTAAGAAGTTTAAATAACAGTATTTTTTCAGAGTTTGCCAATCATCTCATTTCAACCGATCATATTTTTAATAAAGCTACGAGCGTTCAAATTCTTTACCCTAATAATAAAGGCAAACAATTAGATAATTTAGAAGCACTGGAAATTAGGAAATCAAGTAAATTATCGTATAGTTCTTTTTTAATATTTTTCCAGTGAATCGCTTTGATTTCCAAAAAAATCCTACTTACCCCTTTCCATTTGGTCGGCTCCCACTCCAACACCTAAATATTCAAGTATTATATTATTTCGTAGTTTAGTTTTAAAATATCTCTGACGAGGGAAGGGTACTTCCGAAACCGGTCGAGATTATTCTATTGAATTGGAATAATTCAAAACAAATTGATGCGATTATATTATCATATTATTTTGTTTTTCATAACTATATTCATCACTGATTGAAAATGGTCATACACTTTTCTGAAGAATGAAAGCTATAGTGGTATGAATTATTATAGTTATTTAAAGTTCGTGCATATATTTCCAGTACGGTACCTACAACTTAAAATAAGGAAAAATACGTCATTAAAAGTGATAGTAATTTGCACCCACTTAAAAACACGGACAATATTGAAACTGGAGAAGGCTCTTTTTTATAATTTCAAAAAAAAAATAGTAAAGTAATTATTAACACATTTATGAAGAAGGTTCTTTTAAATGTGTTTAAAACTACAATCATTGTGAAGGGAAAAGTATTTTTTTCTGCAGTTATGGGGTAATGGTTATATTACCTAGATAGAAACATAAACAAAAAAATATGTTTAATAGTCTTTCTGCATCCACGTTAGGTATTACGTATTTACTCTGTGGTGAATTGTGCAATTATTCGCCACCAGCATCTAATCACAAGTACGTAAGTAACCGTAAAAGCTAACAGAATTTATCACCACCTCTTTTATGAGTTCAGGGTAGTTTGTAGTTCGTATAGAATTTTCGATAGAGAAAGCTCTGCGTGGAATTTTTAGTGAATTCTCGTGCATGCGGAAATTTTTTATGATTTTTACTCTAGTCAACCGCAGACACAGAACGGTAGATTTACCTTGTGAAAAATATTTTGTTGAGTTAAGAGGTCAAATTTATTGTGAAAAATGAAATTTAATGGATAGTGGGTAATGGTCGACTAAAATTAATTTGTTGGTCAAAATGTACTTTACCACCGGGATAACAATCACATGGACTTTTGACTTTTGACACACCTAAGCGATTATTTGAAGACTGCTTATTGAAAGGCAATATAAAAACACATTAAATCGTTAAAATAAAAGGGAAAAAATTATGAGCTATGAATTCTTATGAGTTGTTATTTTGAAACGAGTCATTCATTATCTCTCTGGGGAAAAACTTCACAAATTTAAATCTTTCGATGATAAAAGAAACGCCCTAGATAAAGAATAAACGTTAATTCCAGAAACAAATGTTTCCCGGATTAGATAGTGTGACTAACATTCGCAATAATAACATATTATACGTTTCACCTATTAGGATAGGTAATGTAAACCATACAATAATTAAATTATGTATGCAACATTTCGTATTTACATTTAATCATTATGAAACCATATTACTATATTTCACATTAAATTAATGAACTGTACCGCATCAGGACATTATAGAAGGAGAGGTAAAGGAAGATCGACTAATGTTCGAGTAAAGTTTTGCTGAGTGAAAATTGATACAGGAATCCCTGGCTGCAAGTATGCAGGGCGAAGATGATTTTGATGATAGACAACCTCCTAACGTTCCGTCACATCTCATAAATACTCAGGAATTGTTGAGTTTAATAGAAAGGGGGACAGAAAGAGGGAATTGGTTATAAAGATTGTTCGCAACCCTTAGCATCACACATCTTCTAGGCCGTGTAATTAGATCGTAATTATTCTGGTAGTTCCAATTTTGTTATGTTTTATAAGCTGATCCCTTAAATAAAATTAACGTATTAAAAAGTGATAAATTTTAAAGCACTATATACTATATATCTGTTTCAATTTTTGGAATGATTTTGGTAAATTTTAACCCCATTCCTAATAAAGATAAAAAAAAATATAAAACGTACACGTCTTATGTGAAATTTTATTCTAGTAAATTGGTATCAATATTTTTTTTGGAATATTGCACTGGGAACGAGATATTTACGAAAAACCAGATATAGTCGCGGTTTTCACTCGTTTTTAACAACGTAAATGCATTTCTAATACTTTATATCTCGGTACCTATTAGATATATAAGAAAATTGTCAAAGATTAGTTGTAGAAAATTTTATATTCTACTAAATTTATAACAACTATTTTAGCCGAAATTTGTATTGGAAACGAGATATTCTGGAAAAACTACATTTTGCCGCAATTTCAGCTTGTTTTTTCAAGATGGTGTCACATGCACAGACGCGCAAGGTCGAAAAAGTGGATTTTAAAACAGGGGACCAGTTTATAAAATGTCTTATAAATTGAAACTACCAGAATAATTACGATCGCAACCCCATTTTTGCGCTAATTACACTGGCCTGTTTAGTTTTCTAAACCATTTATCACTGTTTAGTTTTCGAAAGAGACATGCACTGAATGGGATAACTAGAAATACATAGAAACCACAACAATACAACTGCTGCACCAAATTATCGTTTATTTAGTATAGTAGATATAAAAATAAAATAAAATTATGTACAACACAAAATAAATTTCTTAGTAAAAATCTAAAGCATTAATTTTTCATAAAGGTAAATAAAAATGTCACACAGTACCTACTCAAGTATTGTTCACCATCAATTATGGTGGTAATATAATATTTTCATATACAAAACGAACTATTACATATTAGAAATGTTAATACATTGCTAAAATAAACTCCGAATGGAATTAGAAACCCTAAAAGTAAGCATTAAAATAGAATAACAACCCATTGCAGTAGGTACGAAAAACGACACCGTACCTACTTCAAATAATATAGGAATACACACGAGCAGTTCTGAGTACCTCACTCCAGATCTTTACACTTTTTTGACCTGCGACATGTGCCATCTGTGGTGTAAATAGTAAACTACGAATAATAAAGGCGCCACTCAACTGATGATTCGGATTGCATTTCCCGCGCAAATTCAAGCTTAGAAAAAAAAGACGGTACGCAGTACCGCGGCGCGTGTTAAAGGCTAACACAGCAAATGGCATTTATAGTAATGGTTCGACTTTGTGAAGTTTCTCACCAGAGCGATACTGACAGTATACCTGACCAGGTGCAAATATACAACAATTTTATTAAGATATTTTCTGCATATACGAGTATTATTTGCTGACGCTGGTATTTGTATTTGAGTCCTGGAGCTTATAAATTTTTCCACGAAGGTCATCAGTTCCAGTATAACCCCACAAATCCATTTTTCAACGCGAGTTTTTGAACAACACCCTGTACCGCATCGACATCAAACACGCGTTTTGTCACTGTTGATAAAGTGGCAAAACCCACATTTCCATACATTACTTATAGTCACAAAATGATATACAATATGTTAACCAAAGTACGTTTTCCTTTGTGGGAGGAACAGAGCTATTAAGCTCGGACTAAGTCTGGTTTGAGCCCAATTTAGAAGGAACGCTCAATGGCTTAATTTATTGTCCTCTGGTGGAACATTGTAGAACATTGTGGAATATTGGCGAGAAGTAGGTGATTTGCAACGGTTTTACTCAAAATAATCATTTCGCGTTTAATTCATTTTACTTACTCCGATTTTAACTTATTTTAAGGCAAATAGTATAAATTGTTCTTATTATAACTTATTCTTTTGCTTGGATATACGAGTATATTAAAAAAAAAACTAGGTGAATACCGTATAAGAATCCCAACTACTCCTGATTGTCCAGAGCCAGATGGATTATGGCTGTAATGTATGAAAGGCTGAAGGGAGTGGGGGAGGGAAGGGAGAGGGGAAGAAAAGGAGGAAGGTTGGGTAAAGGACCTATTTTCAAGTTTAGATTCAAGTTGAACCACTTTTTTCGTTTACGAGGAGAACGATGTTGAATAACAACACAAAAGCGACCATTTAAGTGCTCGTTGATGAATTTATTCAACATACGGCTTAATCTATTTATTTTGTTTCTTCAGATATTAGATCCTTATTGGGGTTTTCATCGCTAAACCGCCGAACCTCTTAAAGTCTATTCACACCTACCGGCACCGTGTAGTGCAGACACGTACAGTGGCAGGCACGACACAGAAGGGAGTATTCATATTATACCGTGTGTGAATGTGTTAGCTAGATAGATAAAAGTGCAAGCAATTAATTTTGCCTTGCCTACCACTTTAGGTGTTTGTATTACGTGGTGCTGGTAGATGTAAAACGAATTTTAGAGGTTAGAAACCTTTCCAGTTGTCAAAAACAAACCACTGATTCAAAATGGCTGATAATGCCAACATATGATAAACATATGTGTACCAACATAACAAAAAAAAATCGATAATCGAATGTAGACGGCCCGCGAAAATTCAAAATTCACCTTTTCTTTTGAACACACCTCGTACGTGTTTTAAGATTGAAAAGAGCACTTACGTAATATTTGTTAATAGTTTATTAAAAACGTCTTAATTTAATATACCAAATATAGTATGCTAGCTGATGTGTTCCCGGCCTTGTTCGGGATCTTTTTTTTTTGAATAATGCTATGAAGTTGTGAATTCTTGCTTGTCATTTGGGTGCCATAATTGATTTAACAGCGAAAGTATTGTGATGACGATTACTATCTCTCAACAAAGAAACAAAGGAAAATTGATTTCATTCCATACATTATTTTTTCAAAATATATCTATATAAAAATGTTCTTAAGTAGGTACTCGTGTTTTCCATTTTGAAAATATTCTACACAAACAAACCTTCTTCTTTTGAATATGTAATCTGTGGCTAACCAGAGTGGTATATCTATGGGGTAACCTCAATACCACACGGCGGGTTCAATGTTTTTCATACTAATTTTAAAATATTATTTAACAGTTTTACATATTGGATTTCATTCAAACTGTTTTACAAACATATTTATTAAATTAATACTAATTACTTTGTTTAAAACCACTATATCATTGAGATACTGTATCACTGTAACATATGTAAATATCTTCAAGTTTAAGGAGCAAAGCTCCCCCCTTTAGTAGGTAAATTGTTTATCCGGAAGATGGAAGCTTTGCTCCTGAAACATGTAGATATTTAGATCTTAAATATGGTGGTTTTAAATAAAGTAATTATTATTATTATTATGAGTTTTTTTTTAAAGAAAGATCAATATTCCCTGGTAACGAATAAACTGACAATATTTTTAAATCTCCTACTACCATTACAGTAAGCGGAAGATGTTGCTTTTGTCGTGATGGAGGACTCGACCAGCTGAGAAATGGAACTCACGACGCCTGGGTGAGACTCAGACGCGATGCCAACTCAGCCACTGACGGGTCTTTACTTTATTTAACATTTCTGAAAGGTGAACCTATACTTATATTGTACTGAGTAATATCTATGATAATTTAATAACATTCGCCTAGACGAAGTTTTCTTCTTATCTCACAAAAATATCTGATTTAAGGCGAGAAATGTGAACGTTTTTATTTAGTTCTTCCAGTAACTTAAGGACTTAACTAGTCCACAGCGACGGAGAAGGCTCTCCTATGACAAAACTTGTAATATCAACAGCCTTCGTAAACTTTCTTGATAAGCCTGGAAGTACGGCGGAGGGGATTTTCTCGTGTGAGAGATGGGAACTTAGCTCGAGAATCTGACTTTATTAAAAAGGTGGAGGTTCATCATACTGATGAAGAAACTTTCCAAAATCATATAATTATTTCCTCTATCGAGAATGATCGATGGGTCTTGATTTCCTTAATTTATTATATTAAGTTTTCGATGTCATCGACGAAAAGAATATATACTTTTTAGATGGTTTAATAAAAATTCAATTTTTTATCGAATACCAGAAGAAAAAGTGAAATGTTAATAGCTGCAGACAAACCAAAAGATGAGAATAACCAGCGGTAAAATTTCATAAGATTAAAATGGTTTATACAAAATATATATGTTATTGTTGAGATTTTCACGGGTGTAAGATGTAGAATAATTTTCTCGGTTTACCCACGTAATGTAGTCCTTAGGAATTTTTAACTTCTGACGTTTCGGACAAATCAGATTGTCCATCTTCAGAGGCCTTATGTCTTGAGTTTTGTTTTGAACTGATCGCTTGCGCATGTCCGTTCAATTCAAACTGATCGCTTGCGCGTGTCCGTTCAATTCAAAAGTAAAAAAAAAAGTGATTACAAATCATTTTAATAGTCTAGGACGCAGCACGCGCGTTGATAAAGGGGTGGGGGTAGAGGTGAAGCCTCATAAGGCCTCTGAAGATGGACAATGTGATTTGTTGAGTTAAAAAGTTCTTCTAAGGACTACATTACGCGGTTAAACCGAGAAAATTATTCTACATATTATATATATTTTATGCAGTTAATTGTTTCAATTTTTTTTATTGATGTAGAAAAGCATTACATTTTACAATATGAAACATACTTTGTAATTTCCGACAAAGAAGATTTTTCTGTTTTAGGATAGTCAAAGGGTCTTGAGAGTTTCTTGATTTCATCATTGGTTCGTTTTCCAAGGACTATCTGTTAATTAAAATAACAAAACTATTTAACGGAAGATTGCTTTTAAAAAGAAATGCCTTAATAATAGTGGCATATGTTAATTAAAATGTGACTACGCCTACTGTAACGCTACATATATAGGACAGACGGGAAGGGCTTTCTCAATTATGTTCAAAGAATATATACGTTGTTATAATGATAAAAGCACTTTTAGCAACAAAAAAATCAGAACAACTCTTAGTGAATAATCACATCCTGCTTGACGACAACGAGCCTAAAACCCTTACATATAGAAATAAAGGGTTTTAAATTAAATTTACTTTAACAATTAGAAATCAATAAAAGAACGAATTATCCCAACATAACATTAATTAATAATGTAAGGAAAATTATTTATTCCCTACTACTCAGCGTGTTCAAACGACCCAAATAATATAACACATTTAAATAAGTCAATAGATTTCGCATCGTTACAAATCAATTAAGAAAATATTGTCATTTAATACGGGGAAAACACATTATAAATGTATGTACCCCGCAGGATAGAGAATATTAAATTATTTAAGTAAATCAGTTTTACAAATAATAAATCATTTTAAACACCGTAAAAATTAAAATTGGGTCGGAGAAAATAAAATCAAATAAGTAAGTCGTCGCAATGTCGCCTTACCACAGTTTGAAAATGACCTTGTACGCCGAAACAGCACATTTAAAGATAACGAAACTACTGGCAGAACTTAAAAATAACATTATTAAATTTGATTTACATTCAAATTTTTAAAAAAAATCGACGGAATTCTTCGAATTAAGCACAAAAACAATTAACATTTGTTCAAATTTTAAAGAGGTGCTTTCTAATATTCCTTTATTTGGGAAGTTGTTCATTTTTTGTGTCACCCACGAAATATTTTTTTTAAAGACTGCTTGGGGTGTTTAGGTACAGAGTTATTAAATCACCTTTAAAAAGGCGTAACGCTTTTTTGAACCCACAAACTGCTTAGTTTTTCATATATTCGTGCTGAAACCTTCATTGTTAGCTATCTTAAAAGCTTTTGATATTATCGAAATACTTGAAGCATGCCATAATTTTAAATTGCTTATCGCCAGTGAAAACTAAACACCATGGTTAAGTTTCTTAGTTTATTAGAATTGTGATTTTAAATATAGTGCCTATGCGTGCTGTGCAAATAATTTATTTTGTACCTGTAACTGCTTATCCGCAAATATTTGGAAAATCAGTCTGGAAAGCCTATCGTAATTCAATTTTACTGCATAAAATCTGATAACGTAAAGTTCTGGTGTCCTCAAATTTGCTCTGGTTTTTGTTAGTAATTTTTAAATCAACGTAATTATATTTCCATTCATATCTTTTAAGGTTTAAAATATTCTTTGTGCGATCCCGGGAAGTATTGTTTGTATTATGGAGGAATAATTTTTTTTACGATGAGCGATGACGATAATCAACTTGTTTTTCAAGCTTTCTAGAGAATTAAAACTATTGGAAATGGGTAGGAGTTTAAACTAGTTGGAATAAGATCAGATAGTGTAGGCAAGATCAAATTAATTGTTTTTAATTAAAGTAAATACATTTGTTAGGTTTTTCACCATCTAAATAAAGACTCTTCTCCGTATTCGAAAACGAACACAGGCAGCCCCAAACCCCGAAATGGTGCATGTATAAAATATAGCGGTTGTTACCCGCCCACGGTACTGTTGAAGTTGGTTGTAAATTAAACATGCGTGCGCCAATACTGTATACCACCGTGCGATTGTAAGGCGGTAGTTACTTGCTTAGGATACTCAATTTCTAGAAATGGAAATAAACTGAGGAACAACAATTGTTAAGTAAATACTGTAACTTTTTGGCATTGTCAATTCCCGAACCAGTCTCAAAAAGCCGTGCCTTCATCGGGGTATATGTGAAATATATATATTTTTAATTTTTTTTTTAATAGTTTGGCTGGTAGTGTAATAAATAAAGTAACAGTACTTCATTTAGTAATGTTTCATTGGAAAAAATACCAGGTTATCGTCATGTGAAAATTAGATCAAAATATACTATAGTTGCTAGAAACATACGTAAGGTTTGCTTTCAAGGGACAGGTTATCATAAAACCACTTTTCATCTTTATTAAAAAAAAATACAAAAATTGCATGAGTTATAAAACTCATTTTGGGACAAAAGAAATTTACAGTACATAAGTGATAACAGTGAAAACAACAACAAAACAAAACTAGGGCTAAGGATATACAATGAAATAATACAAACACGCTGTATCCAATTGGGTCAAACTAAATAAATTAAAAACTAAATGATAATAAGACAAAATAAATTAAACAAAATCACAATGCAAAGTTTTACATTAATAAATAAGTCAAAAAAATAGTGGCAGAAATTAAATATTTATAGAAACTAAATATCGGATAGTCATTATAGATTATACGATAAGAAAAAACTATGTAAATACATAATTTTTTGGCATAAACAGAAACATAGTAAATAAAGAACTATAAATCTTACGAGGAATGACATCAATACTTTAATTTTATTACCTTGGAAAAAAAGAAGACTGTCTACTTACTTATATATGTATTCAAAATAATTCACAACGAGCTCGAAACCAAGCATCGTCTAAGTAGTATTCACATAAAAATTCCCAATATATGCTATTTAAGGATTCATGAAACATTTTATCTTGAATTATTTAATAACAATATATATTTCAATCCAATGTCTCGGAACGTGTAGGTTGTACAATGATATATAATGTGGCGATATATACATCTTTATAAACAGCCTCGCATATTTTGAAAACAAATCAGCCATCTTGTATCACGTCATGGAAAATAGTGGTGTTCTTTTCTTTCTATACTTTATATTATGTTTTATACCTTATGGTGTTATTAGAAATTTTATAACATGCTTTGTTTTTATTTATTGTCTTCTATTTGTTATTTAATGATTTATGTTGTATTTCCTTTTTTATTTTTATTATTTAGCGTCTCCACTAAGTGATTACTAAATCAATACAATGCATCCTGCGAAAAATTTTAACTGGATTAACACTTACTCGTACTTCCCAATGTAAATTTTATAAGTATGGTAAGGTTGATAATCTGTAATCGTTTTAAATATCAAATCAGATAATTTACAGTACCAGCTTTGTAACCAGACATTAAATATTGATCAACGTATTCCTTTTCTTTGGAATGAAGAGAAAATGAAAACAAAAATTAATGCCTACTGTAAAACAAAGCAAAGCTGATAATACTTAAGCCCAACATAATATACACAAAAAAGAGAGAAAAAAAAATGTATCCAATAAATGCAAACAAGAAAGTAGCAACACTTCGTGAACAAAGGGTTATGGTTATCATATCGTCAATACACCGTGGAATAGCAATAAGATTTTCACAATTTTACTGTTTTACCTTAATGTTCAGTAAACAATGAGATATTTTCTGCATTAAGAACAAGAAAAAAATGTGTACAGGGAATAAACATTAAGGGGAACGGCTGCGGTGCCTGTTTCACAAAAAAATGAATTTTGGATTGGAGGCCAAAATTTACATCCAAACTGAATGGTCTATTTTTTTTTAATTAAAGGATTAGTAAATATCGAGTACGAATGAGAAATATTTTTTGAACGTTTTATAAAACTTGATTCATACGTAGAAAATTTTTCATTAATATCTAACATCTATTGTTTTCTCCTAAATGTTCTGTGATTTGTCAGCAAAATTCAACAAAAAAATATCTAGAAATACTCTTTAACTTTTTTTAAATAAGAAAATGCAGTTATTTTACAGTGACACGTAATAAAATCTTTTATCAATAGAACAGATCGTATTTTCAATCCATAATGATATTTTGTTTTTAAACACCTAGAATTATACTTAAATTTTCAACACCAAACTAGAATTTGTGACCGAATGCTTTTTATTAAGGATAAAATGTTTCAAAAGATTGAAGAGCTCTCCTTTATTTCACCCCATCCCCTTGCCGTTATGCGTTTGGAGGGAGTAGTGAGGGGGAAGGCAATATTGGGTTTTAAAACATTTCTAAAATCATTATAGATTATGCCCAGCACTAACTCCCTTGATAATTCGCGTGCCTCTAACAAACTATATTTCTGAGTAGAGAAAGTTTCGAAACAACACGACACTGCAAATATATTAATTATATTATATTGAATTAAATAGTTTTAAAAAAAAACTTACACACATTTATACAATCTCTAAAACACGTCTTTTCTCTAATAAAAATCTTTCTATGGGTTTCATTACTCTGTGCATCCCACAAAATAACAACAACAAAAAAAAACACTATGTACGTAGGTACTAGATTGGCACAATAAAACCCACTAGAAGCACTACAGGTAGGGGATTTATCCGACTTCAAAAGGCATTCTTTGTTCGGCTGGTCCCCTATTTCAAATTTGGCAGCAGACAAAAATCCGCAGCAACATTGTACATAATGAATTGCACGCACGCATTTGAAAATAATTAGTTCGTGTGACACTGCTTTCTCCACAATTTACTCGAATTAAATGGTGAGCTTTTGATACCATCGCAATTTATAAGTTATAAAGCTTGTGCGGAAACGTGTCGAGTTATTTCAATAGTTCCAAACAGTATTAACTTTAAACTTTTCAACTTTAGTTTGAACATTTGCATCTTGAAATATTGTGTTATAGTATTATTACTGTTGTATATGTGGGCTTTCAAATTTCATACTGAACTTGTAAATGTTAATCAAAATTATGTCTACTAAATGAATTACATGATTTATCTCATTAAAATCAAACTGGATATGCTCAGTTTTGTAAGACTTACATACAATACAATGGAAAAAAAGCAAACTGAATAAAAATAAATAAATAAATGTTTTGAAGCCATTTTTTAAAATAACCGTGCCTTTTCCAGGACCGAATAGAAGGAAAACAAAACCGAAAGACCTGAAAATAAAAAACATTAAAAAAATAATAAACAAAAAATAATATTATTCATAGATTTATAGAAAAAAGTCAACACATGTCCCATATAAATAATCACATAGGTTTATCCGAGACACTATCTAATGATTACAAATAAATTCGAGTTAGATTCTTGTAGTCATAAAAATGTAAAAGCCAAAATATATGGAAGTTAATTGAAGATGATGTTAATTGAGGAATGATATCTATAAAGTTCACATATGGTTGGAGTAGCCCTAGCTCAGTGGATTAGGGCGCAGGGTCTCGGATAGACCATGAGGTACTGGGTCTGAGTCCGAGCTGCTACCGTTACCTTTTTCTTTTCTGTGTCTTTTCAGTTTCATATTTCATTCTTAGAGATATTAATATTGTCTTCAGTGATTAAAAATATAATAAAACAAGTTTACTGTAATACCATACCAAGAGAACCACGGTATCTTTACACTATAATTAATTAATATCTAGTTACATGACAACCATACTTTAAGGAAGAAGGACGCCGGAGAGGGATTATTTATTAATTAATAATAATATTATTACGCAATACGACAAACATAATCTTTAGAAAAGTATTTATTTAATATTTTTCAATTTAGTTTAAAAAATAATAAGTGTTGAATATCCTCAAAAAACACTTCGAAGGCGTTTTTTGAAACGCTGAGAAGAAAATTTTCGAAAAAAAAAAAAAATTAATTTGATTTTGATGAATGCTACGTAAATGAAAAAAAGTAATTAATTTTTCTCTTTAAGAACAGTATATTTGTGGTATTGCGAAAGAATATTATCATTACTTTGAATAAATAAATAATACCCCTCCGACGTCCCTCTCCCCCATAACTGATCAGTAAAATAGTTTGTATACAGAAACATATACGAGTATATACAGAAAAATATCAGAAGTAGTGATAGTAGATTCGTATGAGAAGAAGGCTCATTACTTAATTATAATACAGATTTTATCAAATATTACGTGGAGAGTTCTTAGATTGTTGTAAGTTGGACGTGAAGTGGGTGGTGCAAATGAAATAAAATATGTAGAAAAATAATAAAATTGATTTATTTATTGGATACATAATTTTAAAAAGATGGAGAATGTAAAAAAATTCATTGCGCAACCAGCATGAGACCTTCAGTGTAGCAACCACGAGTGGAGAGCATTGTGCAGCCGGTGGCTACGTGTCACTCGCAGTTTGCCGGATTGACTGCCAAGTAATAAAGCAAGGAATAAATGTTGGGGAGGGGCTGATTTGGAAAAGGGTCGGATTGCAATAAAAAGAGGAACGAGAGAGAGGTGGGCAGAAGAAAATGAATTGAATTCAATCAAAAGAATGTGCCTTTATGTGGAATTCAATTACGGTGAACATTAATAACTTTTTCTTTATCATGGTTGTTAGGTTGGCTGACAAAGGCAATGCTTACAATGTATAGAACATTGTGATAGAAATCTATGTGTATATAGGGCGCATATAAAAACCACATAGTTCGCAATGTAGTGATAGGCACCATGTATATACAGTTGAGTATATTGGAAGAACAAAAAGGCTACCTCGCTTTACTTTAACGTAATGTATTGACTTCTAAGTACAAAGGTACAACACACTCGTGGACGCTCAGCGATTTCGAAATGCGTTTTCTTACCATGCATTGCGTCAGTAAAATACTTCAATCTGATTCAAACTGTATCAGTGTATTTAGGAAGATATATCTCCTTTCCAAATATAAAAGATCCACCATGTATTGACTTGTCACGAAGAGCTACAGCCACAATGGCTCAGTAGCTTTGGTTCCGAACAGTCGGCCGCCGGCCGCCGGTAGGTTACACGAAGGTCTCCGGAAAAACTGTTAATCAATATTAAAATATTCAATTTATTTTTAATAACTTATTGAAGTTTATAAATCTCATTGTAATATTTAATCATTGAAGAAGATAATATTAACATGTTCTAAATGAAACACGAAACCAAAAAAAAACACAGAAAATAAAAAGTTATAATTCGCATCTGGGACACGAACCCAGGATCTCTGTCTTTCCGGGACAACCGCTTAACCGACTAAGCTAACGAGACCAGTTCAATTTACGCCATCTTCATCGATATCATTCCTCAAATTCAAGACTTTGTCAATATTATCCTCCATTTTAAATTCCATCTTATTGGCTGCTATCTTTATGATGATTAGAAAGTTCTTCCCGAACACAATTGCCATCTGAATAGAGTCTCGGATATACCTATTCGATTTTTTATTTATATGAGACATCTATTGACTTTTCTGCAAATCTAGAAAGAATATTCAATATATTTTTAATAACTTATTGTAGTTTATAAACTCTTACTTTTTCCTTTTCTGATGTTTTTTTCGGTTTCGTGTTTCATTTAGGATATGTTAATATTATCTTCTTCAATGATTCAATATTAAAATAACTGCGTTGATTGGCTGCAAAATTTTATATTGACTTCTCTCTGATATGTTTATTTCTCTGATCCAAAAAAAACTCTGTGGTCTGTGAGTTCTGGCTAAATAAAATTAGAAAACCTTTTTATGAGTGAAATTTCTACTTTATTGCACAGACATGTTATAATTCGTCACACCATTCACATCATCAGATACGAAGCTCTAAAATATCAATTAAACTTTAAATATATAGGCCCTTTTGCCATAGGTATAACTTAGTCTATTTAATATTCAAACCTAGTATATTCTAGAAGCAAATCTAGTATATTTGAAATTATTCCTAAACAAGAAAGCAGAAAAGTTTGTTGAAGTTTAGATCTTTTTCCGAACTTGGCGCAATGTTAACGGGTTCTCAGGTATGTGCTATTGCTTGGGGTTAATGATTGGATGACCATAAACAATCCGTGTTCTTGAATTACTTGGATCCGATTAACCTATCAACTCCATCCGTGCTGGACGTGTTCTAATTAGCAACACGCAAACTGTGAATCTTGTGGAGTTATGTTCACTAGGTAATACGTCTCTGCGATGAAACATGTTATTACTCCCACATTTCTCCAGTTAATTATCCCTAACCGTGGATTATTTGCTTCGGCTGACCGCGGAGTTTTGGAGAGATTTATTTAAGCAAACATTGATACCTTCCTCGATGATAAATGTGTTTTTTGTTCATTATTCCCAGTGGTGTCATCCAATTTAGGAACGAACATAATTTTCAGACGTGTAGCCTTTTCTATATTATGCATCTACGTATCAATGTTTTTTTAAGTACTTAGATATTCATAATTTCATCGTAACTCGTCAATTCATTTCAGAAAAACACATACATTTATTTTTATTTTGTCATTGATTTGCACGAGTAGTTGTATCGTTCGTATTAAAATAACTAGTTTACATTGAAGGTTCAAATCCCCCTTAAATATCCAATAACGCATTACTATGAAAATTAGCGATTATCTTTTCTCCAAAATTACTGTTTATTTAATTTTATTTGGCAAAACATACATATATAATACGATACATGTTTATAGATTGACTTATTGCTTTGTTGCATTAACCAGTGAAGTTTCCGCTGCATAATTTGTTTATTTTTTTTTAATGTAAATATATAGATAGAGAGAAAAAAAAACATTATTTTGGAAGTGAAATTGAAAAGCTAGAACATAGTGAAAAATAATCCGTTTTCTAAGAAACACTAAATAAAACAAATTAAAAACAAATACTTACAGAGATAACGTCAAATACAATGAATAAATAAAACATAAAACATAAACAGAAGGGTGCAGGTTCGAGTCCTGTCGGCGACATTTATCTTTTCTCGGAAGGTTTTTTCAATTTGGATGAGTGTTTCAGGCTAATAATTATTGTTTATAAAAAATAATTGTTACCCTTTACGCTATGCACAAAAATCTTGTCTTAAAAAAAAAACTTTAGTTTATCAATTAATAAAAAAATAAAACATATTTTCAATCTAACAATATAAAAAGAATATAACACGCAGCAGGGGTAGGGAGTTATAAATAACCTTGCTATTTATTTTTTTCTGATATAAATGTGCTAAATTGTCCCGAGGATAAATGGAAAATATCAGCGTCTGAAAAGATGTTGTATTTTGTGCATATTCTTCTGAAAATGATATTTACTTTTTGAGTGTGGGATGTGGAATAGTTGATTTCGTACTCGACAGTGTAAATTATTATTTTCTAGAAGGAAGTAATTGTCAACAACGTTGTAAATGATTTTGTAAATGAATTTTTGTTCGGATATATTTCATTTATCTTCTAGTAATGATACATTATGGAATGGTTATGAGTCTTTTTGGGGTGTTCGGTAGAACTTGAAATCTAAATGTTTGAGAGTATTTTTTTAAATCTAATCTTTCAATATTTACATTGTATTGCGGATTCCCAATCACTTATCCAAATTCTAATATTGAGCAAAAAAATGAGACATAGTATTTTAATTGCATGTGGTGATTTAAATGGCTTAGTCACTATCATGATGAATCCTATATTTTTTTTATAACTTATAACCAATAATAAAATTTTAAAAAAACTTTCTAGCAAAAGGAAACATGTTGAATGCGTGCCCAACATTTTTACACATTTGACGAAGAACGGTCTTATATAATTACCGCACTGGAGTCTCAACTGGTCGGAGCCAGTGAGAATATGGCATCCCCAATGGGATATGTTGCGAGACTGAAAGGAATGGCAGAGGAAGGAGATGGAGATGGAAAATAGGAAGGTTGACTTACCGGCTTTGTGCTTCCTCCCTCCACAACATTGATCTCTTTAGATCCATGTTAACTGCTTTCTTTCCTTAACCCTGACGAACCTACCGGTATATATGTCTCAAACACATATTAGACTGTTGGGACACAATATTCCATCCATACTTCATAAAATATAGGACTAGCATTTCAATTGTACGTGTAATTCGGGAGTTCAGATCCCGCTTCCATCTGTACATGATTTACGTACATTTTATCAACGAAAAAGATTGATAATTACATTTTTTATCAATTCCTAATAAAATGTAAATAATTGGTTAGTGTGATGATTGGGTGCGCCAGGTGTGATAAATGGCTGCGCCAATTGTGATGACTACGTCCAGGTATTGTGGCGCGTCATCTCCATTAATTATCTGGGTTTGTGTGGTGATGAATCAAACTCGTATGTTGGCATAATTTTCACTGCCGCAATGTTTCAAGTATGAAGTTGAGGCACGAAGAAGAACGAGACAACCCGTCATTCGCTTATAACTAGTCTTGCTGTCTCTATCTTACCCGATTGTCCCTTTTATACACTTCAAACGTTCACCATAGTTAGCTAAAATTGCGACCGTTTAAATTCAGTCTTAGGATATCACATTTACGCAGGTTCTTGAGGACTAAGAAGAAAATTTTTTGATTTAAATATAATTGAACAGCACTGATCAATGTTTTCTTTCTTGGACAAAGATAACAAATAAAATTCTAACATTAAGGGACGAAAACTTGCGGAGAGTAGAGAGAATGATGTCTTTTAAGGGTATCTTCTTCAGTACGAACGACTTCATGCTCAGAATTTTTATCTTTTGTGAAATCGTTAAAAAGTCAGAACACGTTAACGTATTTTATTTACCTATCCGCTTCAGTAATCCATATTCCTAAAGGGCGAATAGAGTTCTACAGGTGTGACGTAAGAGAAAACTATTATGTTTACTTCAAGTAAATAGAATTTGAAGTGCTTTTACAGTTTTCGGTCGATATCTACAAATTTGTATGTGCCTGTATTCATAACTAATTGAGTAAAATAAAATTCAAAGCAATATTTTTTGAAGGAGAAAAAAAAATTAAGTTTGTCGCGGCTCATGCAGGAAGCGTATGACTAATATTTATTGCATGAATAATTTCTCAGGCAGATTGTTCAGCCAGCGTACTTTTTGTTTGCCATGATATCATTCACTCCCCAAGGGGATTTGACGTGTTATGAGAATTTGATAAACTGAATGAGTTTCTCTTTAGCTAACGTAAAGTTAGATTACATTTAAAAAAATCGTTAGAAACATTTTTTGTTCAATTTTTTTCTAGAAATTATTTTGCAATGTATGAAAAATTGAGACCACAACAATAATAGCTTTTACGTGATTTTCACATCATATCAGTCACAATTATATTATTTAAAAAAATCTTTCTATGGTAAAGAACTTGTTCTCAATAATTGTATATTTTTAAAACTAAATAGTATAAATAAAACACTACCTCCTGTTTATTTTGGCTACATACCTACTTCAAAGCATGTTTGTCACATTTAATAGCATTATTTTAACAATTTATTCACTTTGATAAGATTGAAAATAATATGCATTATTCTTAATTGAATAATATTGTATTCTAAAGGTGCCTTTAGGGACACAAAAATTCCATAAATGCGGCGTTTAATAATACGTGTGTTTATCAATGCGATTATATTTCGTGGAACTTTGAAAATTGGCAAGAAATTAGATATAACGATGGCCCAGTATTTCACTGCAGCAAGTCAAAATCTGTTGTTTTGAGATAAACAATATTCAGTATATTCAAGCATCTCAAAATAAGTATGTAAAAATGTCAAATTTTATTAGTTCGCATCGTTATTTCTATTCCACATTGAAGTGTATACGACAAAGGTTGATTTTAAATGGAACAATTCTAATAGTTTAAAACTGGCTACATTTGAATGTTTCAAGATTCTGATTTTTCATCTCTCAAGAAGTCCATTTTTTTAATTGTTTTTGTTTCTATTTAAAACTGGCAAAGGCTCCCTTTAGCAAATAGTTTGATACCCAAATTGTAATTTATGGTTTTTCGGGCTTGTTGCAGTTGGGGCATATATAAATTCAAACGTCTTTATTTTAAAGTCTGACTATTATGCTTTCCCATGAATAACTTTGATTATTTGGCTATCCATAAGGAAGTATTTTGTTGTGTAAGTTGTGGAATTTTCTTTGTGTAAATACGCTCAATCTTAAATTGTCATTCCATCTTTGTCTTCGATTGTGCCCACCTTTGGGGATCTGGAAGGTTGTGGGTTCGATTTAAAAAACAGAGTAAACACACAGTTATTGGGTTTTATCTGAATGGTGCTCCGATGAAAAAATAATTGATAGGGTATTACAGGCAATTACGGAATTCGTAGACAATATTTAAAAAATATAATAACTCGCTTTGAGAAAGTTACCGAAAAAGCTTTCATAACTTTTTAATTGTGTGATTGACTTATTTTTCATTTGTAAAATAATTATAAACATGTCTCAGATTCACGTAGCATTTTATTTAAGTCTCTGATTGCGATTAGGTATCTTTTTGTAACTAATACTGTATATTTAGAATAATTACATTATCATTATGATCATTTGTTACATCGTTAGTCGTCTCATTATATATCACTACCTTATATATTCTGCGATACTTATAAATACTTGGTTCGACAGAGAAGTACAATAAATATGTGACATCTCATATGCCGTATTTTTTTCAATACGCCTACAGCAAAACAATATTGTAAACATGTTTGGCTTTTATAAATAATGTACCCACTGACCATAGCGCTTTTTTCCATGGTAATATGCCGAGAAGATAGGACTCTACATAACTCTATCTTGACCCACACTCTTTGCTTCATTCATAGTCTTAAACAGAGGTACTACTCTTTTATAAATGGGCACTTAATATGCGAAATTTTGATCGGGTTATAACCTATAATCATCTCACTTTGTTTCTAACTTTTTACCAATTTTGTTATTTATGCAGCAGGTAATATACTCGTATATTATATATTACGTATACGGTTTTCTTGAATTAAAATATCATTTTGCAGAAACACGGGAAGCGATTAACATTTTATTCCTTCGTCAAAAACGACCAGCCTCTAACTCTGAGCTGCAAAGTATTTCCGAAGTAGATTTCCAAAATAGAAAAGCGGAAAATATCTCCACCGCCGATTAAGTTTATCCTTCCGTGAATAATCAAATTGTTAGCAGATTGCGTGAGAATTCGCTGAGCGCCTGGGAACATGTTGTGTTTTATATGCAAACAGCATAGCTCCTACGTTGCGATATTGCGGAGCGCAGAAACAGGAGCCCACGGAGATCATCGAATTCTTGATTATTGATAGAAATTATTGCTTATTTTTTTCAATCATTTCTAAAAAAATATTGATGAATTTTAATATCGCGCTAAAGTTTCACCTGCTTGCAGCCAGTATACTGCGCCATCCCCGTTTAGAGATTGTTGTGGGGGAGAGAGAAAATGTGGGGAGGAATGGAAAAGGGGAGAAATGATATCTGGCGATTCATATCTGGTCGCTAAGCATAGGTACAATCATTTCAAGAAACATCTCGATTTTTATTGTTTGGTCTCTTTTATCAAGTGTATTCCGAGTAGGTGTGGAACGACGTGACATACAAATTCTTTTAATTTCTATACTTACATAATTTTTATGGGTGTAATAACATTTAGAAGGAAAACAAGTCAAGACTTTACTTAAATTTGAAAAAGAAATCACATTTTGTATTTACTTGGTTAGTCTGTTAAAACCTCTTATATTATAATCAATGTGGTGACTTGTGTAGTTAATATTATCGATCACTGTGATTTCAAAAGGCTAAGTCGACGCAGTTTAACATTCCGATTAATTTCTTAATAACACTATTTTTATCAATGTCAAGACAATGGGACAATTCGGTTTATACAACATTGTATACCTGAATAGTTGTAGAAGAATTTCGCAGTAAGGAAAATCTTTCACAGTGCAAGTAGAAACTCGTTTAAACTAACTCCACACCTGTTTAATCTGTCTATCGGGTGGTGTTAAAAGTGGCGTCTTCTTTATAGCTAATTTTAATCCAACTTTTGAAACGTGTTAATTTAAAGTTTCGTCAAGCGGCGTAACAAGTTTGGTGTCTGTTGGATCGATGGCGGCTTTTAGCGAGAGCATTTGTACTCGAGGCACATGACAGCACTCCGGGCAGGAACCACGGCCGTGGGGTAGGTCGTTCGGTAAAATCACCATTAACGGCAGGAGGCAGGGGTGCTTACTTTGACTATATTTTTGCTATTCTAACGGAAAAAAATTGTTTATTTTGAACAGGTAAATTAGGCATACAAAGTATACGCCTTCCCCCTTTCCTAGCATTGTTTTTCATTCCAACTCTAAACGGTTTTCTTAAATGTGTTAAACATTTTGTTCAGTATTTTTTGTAAGATTTTTTTTAATCTTTTCTGCTGACGGGTTTCGGTATCATGAAATTTAAAGATAATTTAATTTATTTTTTTCTGAAAAATTTAGATCTACGGAAATATTTTTATTTCACGACGTTATTTTAATTGGGAACTAGTGAATGGCATTTTTTAACGTTCTTTATACCATAAAAAATTAAACAAGGCTTCATATTTTTTCTGACGTTTAGAAAAATTTTGAAAAAAGGTTTTTATAACGTATTGTTAAAATTACTGTTTTTGTTGTTATTAAGATAAGGTTCTAAGAATATTCACCGCCCACAAATCACCGCGGATGATTTACCACGTAACATTCACCGCTGGAAAGTTCACCGCAAGAACTGTTTGTATTAGGGTAATGACTCGTAATGAGTATAGTGAAACAAATTAAAAACTTTATTACACATGTTTATTTTATCAGACCGGATCGGTTTCGAACAATCACGTTCATCTGCAGACTGGTACATTTTCTCATTGTATTCATATATCACCAGGGCATTATTTGGAATAAATTATTTTATCATTTATTTGAATTTTCTGCGGTGAATTTCCAGTATACCATTTCAAAGGAACACGAACCTTGAAAGCACCTGCCACTCTCCACATGAAAATAGAGTGAAATGATCCGAAAGAGTTGAGATTCAACTATTAAGGCTTTATAGATTCCATAATCGCCACGCATATGGTTCGCCACCGAAGTATTTTATTGGAGCCTGAGTAGGAGTGTCATATTATTATTAAATGAGCTTTTATTTCATACCGCACTAAAACTTTATGTTTCGATTTTCGCAAAACAATAAAAATAAGACAGGTGCGTATTCATTGCTTTAATATACGATACATTAATGTTAGAGGAAATGATTTACGGAAACAAGCAAATGAAGTTATTATTTCTTCAATAATTAATTGACGCTTTTATCATAATATGAAATTTTCATGTTAGATTAGTTATTAATCATTATTTTTATTTCTTTTTGTTTTTGAAAAAAATATCCAATTTTATGGAAAAATAATATAATGGTGAACTCAAAATAATCATCGTCATTGATGTTAAATCGTTATTTTTTTTAATGTGGCAAAAAAGTGATTAAAATTAACTGTTTGTTTTGGTATTAAGAAAGCATTGTAGATGATTTATTATTATTATTATTAACAGTTTTTCCTTCAATCATTTCTGTAATATTCAAAGCTCATGCAAGCACAAGCGTTATTTATTAATTAATTTGTAAGAGGATTTCTTTTTTGAGAAAAATTCGTTTAAAAAATTCCAGAAAAACTACAATCACCAACATTATTGTTCCACATTTTAAGGTTAGTCAAATTGCTAAAAAGTAGTTTATCGGGACCTTTGTTTAGTTTTTTATATTTCGTAAAATTTAATTAAGGAAAGTATATTATCTTACATTCAGATTATTATATCTCATTTTATATATTTTTTTTGATTTTCTACTTATGTACACAAGTATAACTACCACATCCTGGAATAAAAACAATTTATTATTAATGGTAAAATACAACGATTATTTTCTTATATAACGATAGAGAACAAAATAAGGTACACATTCTCCAAAATTGAGGAATATAAATAATACTTAGATAAAAGAGAATTTCAATAGTGACTAAAATGTCAAAAGAGCTATGGTCATGGTTAACAATGAAACAAATGCTTACGTTAAACGCGAAGACATTTATATATAAAATAATAAACATCATTTTACAATAATAAACATCATTTTACCAAACCACTTTAAACAAATATATGTTCAACAAGGACATTCACAGACATAACACAAAGACGTGCAATGAAATCAGACCACCAAAATGAACAAAGCCATATGCGACACAGCTTATTCTACAAAGGGATGAAATATTATGACGTGCTACCGGAAACCATTAAAAATAAAATCAAAGTAGATTGTAAGAACCATAATAAGTTAAGCAAGATAAAATGTTATCCTATATAAGATGTGATTAGTACTTTATAAACATAAATTTTCAATTACCTTAAACAGCATAAATAAATATCTGCCAATGCAACAAAGGTGAATGTTGATGAAATGAACTTACGATAAATAATAATATTTTTTTAAATTAGCTTAACGTATTTTTTTTATTCATTTCAAGAAAAAAATTATCCATTATTTTCACGTAGATGAATATATAATTAAAAATATATTGAATTCATTCATAAGTATTTTAAAAACGAAATTTAAAATGGGAACTCATTAAGATGCTACCTATGGGTGGATAATATAAACTATGTTACCTGTGTAATCCAATTCATTATTTAATGTGTTTATGTTTAATTTGTAGAAATCCGATATTATTAAAATTGTTTTTAATTCAATAATAACTATTATTATTTATAAAAAAAATTAGAACTATTATTACACGTGAAAGCTGGACATCTTGGCTACTCCACAGCTTAAGTTCTGGACGTCTTCACACCGAGATCAATTATAGCTCGTAATTCACGTTAGTATAATTATGCAAGGAAAACAAAACCCCTTAATTCTAAATTAAAATTAATTTGGAAAAGCCACAGATAACCATCGTAATGACTTTTAGTAAAATTTTAAACAATAATACATAATACCTCTTGAATAGGGAAACTTTGAAGTGTAATAAAACCATTAAAAATAACCGTGAATTTACTTAATTTGGTAAGAGCTTTGGAAATAAAAATGAAAACATTTTGAGGTTCTATATAAGTGCCTACGTAGAAATAATATAAATAGATCGTCTGTAAGTGCCTTCTCCACAGTTTTATAATGCATTCGAAAGGCGAAACAGCTGCCACGCGTAATAATAGTTACCCAGCAGAACTTTTTTTTTTATTAATACACCGTTTTTTAAATTTAATAATAACAGTTTTTATTAAATTTTAAAAGCTTTTAAAAAAAACTTTAAATAAACTTTTTATTTCGCATTTCCTAGAACGAAACATAAATTTATTGAATACTCAAGAAAATAATAATTCTTAACAACTTCCACTGAATTAATATTTTGTCGAGAAAACTTATTTTTTTCGTCGTATTCTGCCCACACTGCTTAGCCGAAAATTATCTTGCCAAGCCCAAAAATGATGCAAAATTTGCATTCGGGTTAGTTTGGAGTTTTTAAGCCCGTAATTGCATTGAAATGTTCTTTTTCCAAACTGTATTCAGTAAAACTGGAACACAGTGGATAAACACCCGGATTTTTGGAAAACGCAAGGAAATATTTACGTTAATGACGGCTCGGGAAAACTTGGTACTATTCTATGTCCATTAGAAGGGATGAAGAACAGTGGCGGATATGTCTCAGGAGATTCTTTTTGTGAGGCTGGTATTTAGGGGGTTTTGGATAATAATATAACAAGACTATTATATGACATTCGTGTTTATGACTATTATATATATATGACTTATTCGTATTTATGACTATTATATATATTTGACTATATATATAATAGTCATATATATCAAGTTAATCAATATATACTAGTGTTTCATTCAATAATTACGGTTTTTTTATTATATTTCACCTGTAAACAACCAACTTTATTAATATGGGTTTGCGATAAGCCGACGTAGCTCAATGGTAGAGCATCTGACCGGATATTAGAAGGGTGCAAGTTCGAGTCCTGCCGGTGACATTTATCTTTGCTCGGAAGGGTTTTTCAATTTGGATGAGTGTTTCAGGCTAATAATTATTGTTTATAAAAATAATTGTTACCCTTTGCGCTATGCACAAAAATCTTGTCTTAAAAACTTTAGTTTATCAATTAGTAAATATTTGACAAGACAAAACATTTTTCACCAATAAAATGAAGACATAATTTGTCTCGACGCCACCTATTGAGGGATTTAGCAGTTACAAGCCTTCCTCATATTAATAAAGTTGGTTGTTTACAGGTGAAATATAATAAAAAACCGTAATTATTGAATGAAACACTAGTATATATTGATTAACTTGGCGGGTTTGCGATAAGCCGACGTAGCCCAATGGTAGAGCATCTGACCGGATATTAGAAGGGTGTGGGTTCGAGTCCTGCCGGCGACATTTATCTTTGCTCGGAAGGTTTTTTCAATTTGGATGAGTGTTTCAGGCTAATAATTATTGTTTATAAAAATAATTGTTACCCTTTGCGCTATGCACAAAAATCTTGTCTTAATAACTTTAGTTTATCAATAAGTAATTAAAAGTTACTTTGTATTCATTACTTTATTAATATACACAAATCGCCATGTTTCGAAAGCGACGTTTTCTTCATCGGGAATATATAGAATACTAATAAAATATACTATTCTATATATTACGGATGATAAGTATCGCTTTAAATGCATGTTGATAAATTAATAAAGTGGTGAATGCAAAATAACTTTTAATTTATTTATTTTATGTATTTTCATATTTTCATCCTCATTACGTTTTTTTTTTTCTTTTTTATATTGTTTATCTTTTATCGATTTGTTAACATTATTTTATGATGTTTTGTGTTTATATAGTTTGATTTTACCTTACCTACGTTTATTTTTAAACGTTCGTTTTCTCAGAGACAGTAAAAAAATATATATATACTTTGTTTTTTTAATGTTCAATATACGCAACAGGGAAATGTGCTATGAAAATTGTGCCACGATTATTATAATTTGTTAAAGTGGTTTTCGAAAGATTTTTGTGAAATTCAAGAAAAAATATTTTGGCACTAGGCGAAAAATCAATCTAATTTACTAATTTTCGCCATTTTTTGTTTGCTTTGTTTACATAACTCTATATATTCGCTGCATCCACAACAGGGTAGCAATACCACGTCCATTAGTGCCATCTACGTTTCAACAATGGCTTCACCAACAAACGTGTTACATTCGCGATGTCAAAATATAGCACAATGGGTACGAACCCATTCGCTGGAATATGGGTCACCTGCTTTTAATGACATGCCGTCGCTACTGCAACTCGGATTTTATGTACAGCCAAGCTCAGTCATTTGAAGAAAGCTTGAAATGAATACATAGGCTTTTCAACGGAAGTCGAACTATGAGTATCAGAAATATACAGGCTTTTTGTCGTTCATTCGGAAATATTATCCACGAAGCACGGTTTTTCCGCAGTATGTCCGAAGTGCGAAATAAAGCATTTAATGGAAAGGTGAAATCCATCATGTGCTTAGATGAATAATAATGTTGGTATGAAATATTTACGTATAACATAATTACAATGATTTTTTTTAAGATTGTGGGACATTCCTGGATTACGAATAACCTGATAATATTTGAAAACTCCTACTACCATAATTACAAGCGGAAGTTGTTGCTTATGCAATGATGGAGGATTTTGCTAGCTGAAGAATTGAACCCACAATGCCTGGGTGATAATTGGGAACACGACGCATTTTTCAACTCAGCCACTTTCTGGTCAACCATTATAGGCGTGTATTTAATTAGAATTTTGTACCTACAACAAAACTTCACTAACGCAAAATTACTTTAGTAGTCTATAGGGCGAATATACCAATGGCCTTTTGTGAATTTTACTAGGTTGTACGTAGAACGGTTGAAACAAATTGCGTTTTTTTAATTGGATAATTGATGCTACAGGACGAATGTATTTTTGAGACTCAAAATGTGTGCTTTGTAGTACCTACCTAACCTGTTTTATGTTCTGGAACTAGTCATTAATATTTGTGGTGCATAGATTGTGCAACTACAGTTAAAGGGAGCAACAATTTAGGGTCGTGCGTGTCTTTCGGTAGTCGTATCCTAGAGAAGAGTTAATGAGAAATAGCTTTTTATCTTGCCTAAGCTTTAATACTGTTATTAGTGAAAATGGGACATATTAATAGTGAAAATAAGTATACATGATCATCGAAATTGAATTATTTGAAAAGTTTTACACTGCTTTTTTTTATTCTTTTTTTTTTAAATCTTCATTATAAATATATACCCACTAAACTGCCAGAGTAGTTTGTCAGCAAGAAAATTTTACAATTTTATAATATATATATATAACGTAAATTACAATACAGAAAAAGAGGTAGAAGAATAATTATTCTTAAAGTATCTTTAAACAATAATACCCCAAAAAGTATTTATACAAAGACATAACACAATTAAACAAACAATTAGACAAACTTAATAAGAAAAACTACCCTTTTTCCAAATTATTTTTTTTTTTTAAATCTAAAATATGTTTGAAATATTCTGTATGCAAGCAATGCATATGTGTGAGTATTGCGTTTACAACAAAAGTCGCTGTGATAACTATTAGACGGATTTTACTATTTACACCGCTTTATTTTTAATTCGATAAATTTAACACAATTGATATAATTTATAGTGAAACGTTAATATAACAATGGTTACTTCAAAAGAATCCTTCTTTCCTCTGAATACAATAAGTAAATCTACCCATCGTGTACCAACCACCAAATTGAATCCTTGAATACAGAAATAGACTATAGGCAGCGCGCACAGGCGAACTATTTTAAATGGATTAACTGGTTGCATCATTAGTAAACTTGCGATTTTACAAAATATCTTCTTTACTGTGGAGGAAAAGTCATTGCTCTTTCTGTTTAGTCAGCAGTAACAAACTCGATAGACTTATGCATTTCAGTGTTTTATTTTAAATTACAAATTGGTGAAAAATATGGAAGAGTACCTAGGTATTCTTTTATATTGAAACGCCATTATTACTTTGAATACCATACATTTAACTTTTTTAAATGCATTAAATAAAAATTAATAAATCCTAAATGAAATACGAAACCGAAAAAAACCACAGAAAACAAAAAGGTACCAGGTGCAATTGGGAATCGAACCCTGGACCTTACCCAGGTCTTTCCCGGACAATCTATTAACTTATATATATATATATATATATATGTTATATACTATTTACTTATATATATATACATATATATATATTTTTTTTTTGTCTACGTATTTTTATTTACATACTACTATTTGTATATTTTTTTTACATATTACTATTTAATTACTGTTATTATTATTTACCTACTTTTACTTTTATTTACATATTATGATTTACCTATTTTTATTTTTATAATTATCTACTTATTACTATTTACATAATTTTATTCACATAATTTTATTTACTTATTAGTATTTACCTATTTTTATTATTATGTACTTATTAGTATTTAATTACTGTTATTATTATTATTTACCTATTTTTACTTTTATTTACATATTATGATTTACCTATTTTTATTTTTATAATTATGTACTTATTACTATTTACATAATTTTATTCACATAATTTTATTTACTTATTAGTATTTACCTATTTTTATTATTATGTACTTATTAGTATTTATTTGTGTATTATTACATGCTTATTACTATTTACTGATAATTATTTACTTAATATTATTACTTTATTATTATTATCTGATCTTTATTATTTATTTACTATTATCTACTTATTAATATTTACAAAAAAACATTTCTTATGTATTATTGTTTGCTTATTGAAATTTACGGATTATTATTAAATTGTGTTGCCGCTCATCTCAACACAGGATTGTCCTAGTGAGATGGGTGGCTAATGTTTTTGTTTACATAATTAAATTTAAGAATAAATAAATAAATAAATCGCTCTACTAACTGAGCTTATGAGACCAGTTCACTTTACGCCATCTTCATCCATATTTCGTACCTACTCAAATTTAAAACTTATCAGTATTAACCTCCATTAAATCCCATATTATTGGTATTGATAGAGAAAAGACAATAGAATTCCGTATTTAATTATGAAACAAAATATATTTTTTTATGGGAATTAATTGAAGATGATCTTGCCAGTTCTTAGAAAATCGAAGCATGATACCGATAAAAATGATGGGATGGATTGGGGTAGCTATAGCTCAGTGGATTAGAGCGCTAGGTTCCGGATAGACCATGCGGTCATTGATTCGAGTCCCAGGTGCTACCGTTACCTTTTTATTTTCTGTGTCTTCGATTTCATGTTTTATTTTGAGAGTCGTTAATATTATTTTGAATAATTAAAAATATATTACAATGCGCTTTATAAGCTTCAAAAAGCTATTCCAAAATTGAAAACATTTTTCTTTGAAAGCATATTTCCCATATATATATGTAATACATTTAGGTAAATGATGTTAGAGTATACAAAAAATCCACTCAGAATTCTTAAATTCGCTACAAATATCACCTTTAATAAGATGCAATCTATGTACTTGCGGAGCTCCGTGGTGCATTAGTTATTCCGACGTCGAAATTCACTTACATTGTCGTCGCGACGCCACTTTTCTTCGGATTCTCGAATAAGACACGCCTCATGCTGGAAAACAAACAAAAAAGCACGAGAAGAAATGTTGAATGTAAGATCTTCATACAGCCTACGGCAGAAAGCTGTTATCGGGGTATAAAATGCAGTTTATTCAACCAATATAATTTATATAATATGTACATTTTTTTTATGTAATGCTTCCGTCTTTAAGAAGGTACTTTATTATAATGCATCACCATTTCATTTTTTTTTTTTAGTAAGTAAAGCATATTATTATAAATTTCAGTCGAGTTGTTTTGTAAATCTGTCTTGTAATTATCTTATTTTATAATAAGCAGTATTTTAAAATTAAAAACAATATATGTAATATTATATACGTAAAGTTCTTTAAAGCACGTTTGAAATATTTTTTCTTTATGACAGCATTTTCAAACGAATTTTTTTTATGGTAATAGAAAAAAAAATGGTATAATAATAAGAGTTCGACTAACTGACAAAAACACCAAAACAATATTATTATAATCTGTACCTACCGCAGATGTTTTTATTCCAATTCTCTAAAAAAATGTGCTTTGAATTATTTATTCCATACGTATTCAACATTTCATAAGCAAATTCCGGATGCTCGTAGATGTCAAAATTTTAAATATACATCAACAAACGTCAGGTGGTCGATAGCCTGGTGGGTAGAACGCTCGAGTAGCAGTCAGATAGATTGATTTTGATAGTCACAACGGGTACCAATTTAATTCCCAAATGCAAGCTTTGCTTAGTGAAAAGGTCTGTAGGTACTTTCAGTCGTTTAAAACTTCTTTAAGTAAAAAGTTTTCACAAAAACATGTGGATAATAATTTCGAGATTTTTCACCCTTTTCTTAAAATGATATGGAAAGAAATAGGACCGTGAGGAATGAACATAAGCGTTAAGAACTTCAACTGCATATTGCAAGCGAAAATGTCTGAATTCGACTATTTTATAATTTTATTTCCTTTTGTATGCCGGATTCGAACAAGTTACCCTCCGGGTAAGCTTGTGATGGAAATTGTAACGAAACTTGCAAAGTTTGCACTTGTTGTACAAAGAAACATACCAATTATAAGTTTTCCGAGAAAACGGAATAGAAAAATGTAACGCTTTGCCACGTGCTGAAAAATTTCGGCGGCAAGTGGATTTTTGGGGATCAGATTTTAGGGTGAAGTGTCGTGAAATACTCCCCCAGGGATCGTAAGGCTTTATTGACACCCCCACCACTTTCCTATCCCTCTTCAGTTCTACAGCCTGCACTATACTCTTCACTGGATAAAATTGTACAGTACTTCAGAAAAAAGACAAGAAACCGGCGCACTTTATGTGTAAAACAAATGGAACTTCTGTGTTATTCCTGCATAATTTTATACACAATATACGACACAGAATAAATTGAAAACCTTATACACATGGATTGTCTGTTTCGTTATCAACTTCTACATAAAAATTAATTGCACCCATAACAAACGTTTTAATCTCTTTATATGTAATGAATGGGAAAATTTGTATGTAAGTATCTTTTCTTAGTTGTAAGAATTAAAGTTTCAAAAATATACCGTATCATCTATATAGTTTAAAACAGTATGAAACGACAAACAGTAGTAGTAGGAGGGCGTTTGTTTCTGATGTCGTCCATCTAAACGTTGTGAATAAAGGAAGAGGTTAGAAGGAATTCAAGGTTTTTTTTCTAATGTGTCTTTTATGTTTAAATATATTTCTATGTTAATTACACCAGTTTAAACAAAAGTGGCATTTAGGACTGCTCTATAATCACGGAAACAAGTAAATCTTTAGTGTAACACAATCCTAACCGTCATTGTTGCATTTAGGATTGTTTTAAATGTGAAATATTATTAACTTTAGTATCTGTAACAATAACATTAAAAATAAAATAAACCTTTGAATGTAAAACTGTGCTATGTGCTTAGCATTGTTTTATGCTTACTCGGTTTGGGATTTAGGATTACCTAACGTTGTTGCTTTAAAAGAGTTTTTTTTATTTGAATACCGCACAAGAGTACCAACTGCTCCCAACCATCTGGAGCCCATGAGACTATGGTATCCCCAATTGGGGAATGTTGTGAGGCTGAAGGTAATGGGGAGGGGAAAAATGGTAGGAGGAAGGTGGGGAAATACCTGGCTATTCAGATCTGGTCACCAAACACGGCTAAAATCCATTTTAAATATACTATACATTATTTTAAATAAATTAATAGTGAAACACCACATTTGAATTAAATAAAATTTATTGCGTACGCCGGGATTTGAACCCGCTACCTTCGGATTCGTAGTCGAGAGCCTCCCTCGACCATGGAGGCCGTCATGTATGGAGAAATATTAATATCATCCTACTGCACCCGAATATCAAATAAAAATAAACGATAATACTGACGTTTTCCACAGTTTTACACTGGATAGACGATAAAATATAATCAAAATGCAAATGCAAATTTGAAGAGAAGTCGGCAGAAACAAATGGTTATATTTTATAAACGTATATACAAATTTGTATGTGAGATGGTCGTCAGCCCTGTGGGAAGGACACTCGGCTACCGGTCGGATACACCGAGTTCGATACCGATTTACCGTGTTTTTTTTTCATGCTTAATGAAAAATGAAAGAGTACGTTCTATGAAAATTACGATTTAAAGGTTCTATAAAGATAATATATTTCCTTTCATTTTAAAATATGGAATACAGCTATAAAAAAATTGTAAACTGTTTTCGATTAGATGCTTCCATAAAAAAAGAGTGATACATTTTTTGAAATAAAAAAGCTTCCAAAAGTGAAATATTTGCTTTTATGTATCAAAGACATTACCATATTAGGCAGAGGTTTAAATAATAAATAATCTAATGTCTCTTTTACTGAACATCTGATGTAAAACAAAGGCCCCACCCCAGTACCTACCCTTAAGTGGAGTGGGGAGTAGATATAAGATATACCTACATTAGATGTCGGGATGATAAAAGAAAAACATCCCGTTTTTGTATTGCAAACATTTCGCATTCCTTGCTGCCATTAATTTCCATTTTCCGTATCCCTAGCAGCACCTGTGGCTTGAGTTTTGCATTTTCTTCGCAAAAAATAAGCCCCAAAACTGAAAGCTCAAAGATCCAAGGAAATAATATATTCACATAGATCTAACTTTATACGAATTTGTTTGTTTGAATGAAACGAAATTGGATTACTGGGGCGAGACTTCCGAACTACTTTTGATTCGTTTGAGCGTCTTTTTTTATTTATACGTAGGAACTTGAATCGTGCATATTAGGTAACGTGCTTTATTGATGCCACTTCTAAAGATTTTTCATTATTCCTCTGCTTTTATTCAATATAAACCTCTAAAAATAACTTCGAAAAAGATTTTGTTTTTAACACTAATAGTAAAAGTTTTATTAACGTGAATAATAAATATATGGTCAACTTTTCAAGGCGCCGAAAGACGATTTTCATTTTATTACAGTTCGTAGCCTCTTTTAAAAACAAAGGTTTTTAATTTTTTTCTAAAGATTTCAAAGTTGTTTTCTGATTTTTTGTTTTGTTATTTTATGGCTTTCACCCATTAAGGACGATCTTGGCCATGTTTAATCAGTTAGATTTTAATAGTACAGATTGTTCTTAAAATTAGTTACTCTTAAACAGGATATAATATTTGTGCAAATAAAATTGAAGCAGATAAGATACAGTGTAAATTTATGTGTTTTTAATCCCGAATGACTTAAATATTAATGCCATTTTTATAAATATATTTTTTTCTAATAAATTATTAATTTGGGGGAGTTGAGACTTATATAAGGCGGGAAATACTGGTAGGGAGTTGAATTTTAAGTTTTACCAATTCATGCATAGAGATTGGAAATTGGTCATAATAAGTTCGCAATAATTGTTTTACTTTAATGTAAATGTGTAATAATTTCTTCAAAAGATTGATATTCACTTTGTGCCGTCGTTATTAATAAATGAATTAAAATTTGCTTTGTAATCACTACTTTATTAATATACGCATTATTAAAATGGTTAATACAAAGTAATGTTTAATTGATTTATAAATGCGGAATGTTCTTTTTTGAATTATTGGAGATATATATAAATATAATTAGGTATAAATGTATGTATATGAGTAAACATGCATTTACAAGTATTAACTTTTCTGTCCATTCGTGACAAGCGCCCTATCCAATTGAGCTAATGACACCTTATTGCCGTATACCTAAATATAGTACTTAAATATAGAAACTGGTTGTCACCCGTTAAAAATCACGGGATTGGTAAGTCTCACTCACCTGCAAAAGAAAGCCACATGCACAGGTGCATATTCTAGATATAGAATTACAATAATTGTCTTCTAAAATTTTAATACATTGTCAATAGGTACCTACTTAATCGCCAGTCTGTATTTGGAAATATTATTTTTTAATTTGATAATTTCCTCAAGACATCCAAAGGTTCCAATTTTGAAAATTTCACGCTCATACGAACGGACAGACGTACTCACAAAGGAAATGATAGTGTATGATTAATTTCAATTTCTTTTCCCCATTTTCTTAAATACAAACCCTAACAAGATCGTACAACTGAGTATGAAGAAAAATTTATTTCTGTCCGTCGATATTCCGATGTTAACGATTTTCTGCACTCTACCTAACTTCGTCAAGATTATTTGACGAACTTAATAACGACTTCCACAAAAACAAGAAAATAACGATTCTTCAGACGTATTTATACACTTGAAAGAGTATAAACTGATGTTTCGTGGAACCGTTTCATTGTCTTTGAATTATTTATCAAAATTTTATCGCTTTATAAGATCTGTTTATTTGTTTTAAGCTGCGCAATGGCGGGTTTTGTTTTTCGCTCTCTAACCCTTTAGCATACATACAACAGTGGGACGCTGAAAACATATTTTCAAAAACTAAGAGCCCTAAACATGACGCACCCTCGGGACTCTCACACGTGTAACAGGAGCATAAATAATGTGTTTTGTTCTGTCTGGAACTGAAATTATTACTGTATGAATTTTGCATTCATTGTTTTGTTGGTTGAAGTAGTTATTTTGAGGAAATTTTATTCCTTTTCATGCTTAGTACGACGAAAGTCAAACACAAAGTTTTTCCAATTTTTTTTGTAAAATATTTTTTTCTCTCACCGGACAGCTAAACTCAATATTTTCGTACAAAAAAACTATCATTGAAAATATATTCATTTTGTACAGAGATTTTCGTAATTATATTACATTAATAAAATCCCTATTAAAATAATATAATGAAGAAACGAATTCCAAGATATATCAAAATTGAAAGAAACACAATAAAGTTTCTTTCAATTTTGCACAATGTTATTTTCCCCTTAAACCGGATCTCTTGGAATAAACTAATTTTAAAGTATTCACGGTAAAATATTATCGATAAATTATTAATGTTGAAAATCTTATTTTGTACAATTTTTTTTTAATTTAACATCAACTTAATATAGCAGTGGTTTGTGATGAAATCACCTCAAGGTAATACATAATATACTCTATAAATAGCAAACGTTAAAAATTACTGAAGGTTTCCTTGAGCTGTTATTTTTTTATCCCATTTGGCACAAATCAAAAACCTTCCTCCCCCTTCTCCTTCCCTTCCCCAGTACATTCAGCTTCACAACATTCCCCAATTGGGGATGCCATAGTCTCACTGGCTCCAGACGGTTGGGAGCAGTTTTAGTACAATTTCAAGGATTTAACTGTTTTTATTGTTAAAAAGATTGCTGTTAAAACCGAGTGAGGAATTTGCAAATAGCTGAATATAATATTCATGAAAGAGGATCCACTTTCTTCCTTCGGAATTCCGAAACCCTTGAATCTGTATGGGACCCTTGACCTCATTCAGGGTCTTTAAATCCTTCATTAATGATACAAGAAATACAGTTTGTACCTAGCCATCGGTTAATCCAGGTCTAAAAGGCTTATCGACTAGAATCTCTCTAGCTTATTCAAAACACGAACCAGAACGATTCATCCCAACATTTGAGCTTAAATTACAATAAACGAAAAAACACATTAACTAAATCGACATTATTATGAGTCGAATCGTTTATCGAGTCGTTGACAATTTTTTTAAGAACGTGAAGACTGATTTTTTGTACCATAGAATCAAGGAGTTTAATGTAGTACAGTGTCACCATGAAGATCCCATCAAAGAAACGACACGTTGTGATACACTTGATATAAGGGTAAGGTTATTATATTTAGTAATGGGTTAGGTATACACTCTCTCCTTCCCTCCTTTCACCGCATCAAAAATCGGACATATAATAATAAGAAAAATAAAAACATTTCTTTGTCGATAAGTTTTTATTTAACATTTTTATTTTAACATGTAGTTTAGTTTTAGTAATTAAGAAAAAGGTCACTGTTCAGCTATACATTCCAGATCCCGGAGTGCAGCTGGTTTTCAGCAGTGCCTACCAAATTTAAATGAAGTTTAAGTTACACGAAATCTCTACAATGAAATAAAATAAATAAAAATTAAATGAAAAATTAAAAAAAAAATTATATATAAAAATTACAAACATTTTTTTACAAAATCAAGAAGTATCCATTTTATTATTTATCAATTATATTTTGCGGTTACCTATACAGAAACCATTCCCTGAAAAACTTCTTGAAGCACTGCAGCGATGTCGACCTTCGAATAAACAATTCCAAAATTTTTGTTGAGGAATAGCTATAACTACCCTCAAATACAGTGGTTCGATATCTGGGGTGAACAAGCAAATGCACATTACATTATGCAAACAACAAAAGATTGAAAAAAAGTCGTCGACCAAAATATATACATGTATTATTTACCTACCAGTTCACATTTAAATAAATCTTTGCATGTGATTGATAAAATTTTATAATTTAATATCACATAGGTTACCAGGGAAGTAACGACCATTATTTAATACTCTTATTCATGTCTATCCACGAGCATCTGGTTAGCGCGGTTCTAAGAAGATTCTATTACCGCTGGGAAAAGTTATGGCCCCTTTTTAATTTCCGATAAGTTTGTTTTATCTGATCGTACATCAGTATGATATCCTGTTACGTTATGAAAGCATGTATTCATATTCAACATAAATATACTATGTTAGGTAGGCACCAAACTTTCCAGCAAAATGGAAGCAATCTTTGAGATCAAATACAGTAATATTGAAACTGTTGCGAGATTGAGTCATTAGAATAGCAAGCGGAATGCTGATCTCAACGTATTGTGTAGCGAGAACAAAGTTCAGACAACCGACGTTGTATCCATTTCAGAAGGTGCGGCAGTTACAAGCAGCGGCCATAGAAGCAGTGTGCTGATTGAATTTTTACGGAGTTCGTTCGACGCCATGTCGACACTTTCGAATCCCCGTCGAACCCCTTTCGAACCCATACGAACCTTAACAGTTTGGCGCCAATCGCCGTTGCTTCCGATTCGGGCGATAAATAAAGGCGGTAAATGGAGGGCGGGCGTTCCAAGTTCAAATTTTGACGTTTACAGCGCGGGGTTGACGTCATGAAAGAAATTACATGCTTTTTTCTTTACGGTCAAAACTCACGGATTTCAAGAAAATGTTTTTAATTGAAAAGATAAATTAAACGTATCTTATAAAGTAAATCAGTTTCAAAAAGGAAATCACAAATTTTATGAAAAATGAACTCATTTTTACAGTATTAATTTCAATCTCAATTGTTGATTATTATCATGTGATAGGTAATATCTGGCAACCACCTCTGGTCTGGATTCCCAAAATACCAGGAAAATCTCTTGACTCTGTGCGGAAATGCTGTCCTTATTCTACCGGTATTTCATTGGAAGTTGCCCTTAGTAACTATCGTTATTGATCCCTTCAGCACCAGTCCATAGTCGTAAAACATGCCAAACTCGCGCCCAACATTTGAACACGATGGACATTTGTCAGATGAGAACGGGTCGTTTCTACGACTTATTCTTGAGTTCAATAGCCCGGCTGTGAACGATTTGCCGGTCGCTGTATTTCCACCCTCCCACAAAATGAGTCCCTTCAAGACCCATGTTCACTCCTTCTTCTTCTAAAAAAGACCCTCCATTCAGCATTCTCAAAAATGACATAGGCCCATAGGAAATTATTTTCCCCAATACCTTCGATGGAGTTAATGTTAAAAAATAAATGTATTAAAAATATTTTTTATTGAAAAATATAGAAAATTTCTAAAAGAATCACAGAAAGGCAAAAGCATCATTAAAATTCTTATAATATTCACTCACCTTATTAACTACGTTCCTTTTTATTTTACTTTTTTTCTAGCCATTTATTGGAATTGATAAAAAAAATACAAAAAACCAATGAGATCATTTAACCCTTCAGTACTTGATACCGCATTAGCTCTATGCATAGTAAAATTTGTGCCCGAGAGACGGTGAACTTAATATCTATGTAATGCAGTTTGAAAGCATTATTACTTATTAAGTAAATTTGCCATATGATGATTGGTAACAAACATTATTTTATTAAATTAAATCAACATTTAATATACCCATGCATTGCTCAAACCAAATGCTAACATACCATATTAGTCGGATTTATTTATTTAGTCATTGTAGAAAATAATATTAACATAACCCAAATGAAACATGAAAACGGAAAAACAGAGAGAAAATAAAAAGATTTCAGTCGCATCTAGGACTCGAACCCAGGACCTCTGCCTAACCGGGGCAACCGCTTAACTAACTTAGCTAATGAGACCAGTG